>ML170205.1:213360-230166 GCA_004355085.1 Rickenella mellea
GTTTGAGCTTCTTTCAATGCTGATGTTGCCTCTGAATAGTTGTTCAGCATTCTGTCAATTTCACCCAGTCTTTGCAGACATTGAGCAGCTCCCAATTTATCACCAATCTGTTGAAACTCAGTTTGGGCTTCTTTCAATGCTGATATTGCCTCTGGATAGTTGTTCAGCATTCTGGCAATATTACCCAGACTTTGCAGACACTGAGCAGCTCCCAATTTATGGCCAATCTGTTGCAACTCAGTCTGAGCTTCTTTCAATGCTGATATTGCCTCTGGATAGTGATTTAACATTCTGCTCATTTCACCTAACCAATATAGCAGGTTGCTCTTTATCACTGGATCATTTATACCTGATGATTTATATATTTCAATAGCTCTTTGGAGCAGTGTAGTAGATGGAATAGTGTAGTATTCAAAGCATGAATGTGAAATCAATACATCAAAAATATATGGATGTTTACTGTATTCATGTAAACATGTATTCAGAATATAATACATGTTGTCCTTTTCCTCAGTAGCTAAACCAAGGTAATTTAGAACTTCAGATGACAATCCATTGAGAATGCATTCACTGTTTTTCATGATCTGAAAATAAAAACTTCTGATTATATCAACTTCTGTCACCTCACACGCATGTTGCTTCAAAATAAAGAATCGGACTGGTGACAGGACTTTCAATCTTTTCTTTTCAGATTGCTGTACCAATCCTGTTTTCAACAATAACTTTATTGTTTTAAGTGTATCAAGCTTTGAAAGACTGGCCAGTTGAGATAGATCATCAAGCTTAACACCAGCTGGAAGATAGCAAATTATTCTCAGCAGCTTCAGTGTATACTTACTCTCATTCATCTGTGAAGATTGAAGAGACAAAGATATGGATGTTTCCAGACAATCAGATCTACTGCCTTTTTGTGTTTTAAGCAATGCAGTTTGTTCAGTTTGCCACATCTGCAGAAGCTCTGATGGTGATATATCCAATTTTCCCAATCTTGCCAGCAGCACAATTGCCAGAGGTAGGCAATCCACATTTTGCAGCAGTTCCTCCAAGTCAGTGTCATCTTTGGTTGCAACAATAGCTTTATATGTTTCCTTAGCTGCATTAATAGCTAGAACCTTTAAGGGTTGAAGAGTTGGTTGTGTCCAACTGATTCCATCAGGATGTATATATCCTCTCATGGTAATTATAATTGTCAACTGCCTGCAACTCTCCAGAATTTGCAGCAATTGGAGAGTGCTCTTATGGTCTCCATTCCAGAGAGTTTCAAAGTTATCTAGAACTACTAAAGCCATTGGAACACTCTGTAAAAATGATTTTAATGTCTGCAATGGCTTTTTCTCCTGAATGGTTAATTGAAAGCAATGACACAAATTCACTATGAGTTGATCAGCCATTGAAAGTGATTCACAGCTTGTGAAAATCTTATGTTTAGTGAATGCCTGGTTGATACCTTCATGCCAAAAGATAGCTGCTGCAACAGTAGTCTTTCCTATTCCACCATCACCAAGAATGGCCAATCTTGCAGGATGTCGATGTAAAATCAACTGAACTGCTGAGTCAATAAAGTCATCTCTACCAAATAGATTAGATGGAAAAGGAGGAGGTTCATATTTCAATTCAGATCTGCAAATATCAATTATCATTTTATAGGCAATTATGAACCAGAATGAGAATTCACATGTAGTGTTGTTGATTTGAAAAATCCTGCTGTTATGTCAATCTTGTGATTGTCTCAATAATACCAATATTGCATACCTTGAGGCTTGAAGAGACATTTGGACTACAGAGTGAAGTGTCAGCACTGAGAATATGACTGTGTAATAGAAAATCTACCGGGCAAATGGATCTGAATCCTGTAAATTCATGAGCATCAATTGCTACTGACTAAAAGGTCAGGCTCACATGTGGCTGAGATAATGTTGCACCTGATGCGTTGGTCAGGTCAATTTGCCTTGTTTCAGCATCCTTTCATGGCAATTAAAAATATCAGCATGGAACATTGCATGTGCCCAACAGAATCTTACCGCTGCCCTCTCAAACTGCCACCACAGTCGCCCATTGGTTACACTGAGAGTAAAGACTACCTGGTGGGACATTAGAATTGACCTCTTGAGAGGGCTGATCATTCTCACCCAGGATCCCTCTTGGTCGTCAGGTAGGCTCCAAACAAATTGAGGTTTGAGCGACGAAGAGATGCTACAGATGAATAATTTTGTTAAGAAAAATATACCATACACGATAGGAAATAAACGCACAGGTAACAATCAGGATGGACAGATGATGGTACTTGCTGGATGTCCCAGTCGAACGCCTCACGATCGACGTAGATTGCACCCTTCTCCTTCGGCACCGGAGCACAACGGACGAAGAGACCGTCTGTACAACTTCTGATAAGGTACTTTCCATGCGATCTGCGTTGAATGTGCCACTAGATGATTGCACGTTGTCACGGATTTTCGCTGATCGTACGAGACCGTTGGCAACGCACGATAAGGTTATTTCCTCCCATAGCGGGGAAGCTACCGCATAATTCCTTCTCTCGTGGGCGACGCCCGATCAAGTTTCCGAGCTGATAGTTCTTGATCTTGTAGTAGCCATCCGGGATGTGCTCGCTCGTCAGGTAGGCCGCGGACGTGGACATTGTTGTCGATCAGTGCAAGTGCAGTGGACACGAGGCAAAAGGGGAAGTTGACGGCTGTGTTTGCATTGTCCATTTATGGTTTAGGCGTTTTCTCCCTATTCGTCAACTCAACCACTCTCGATCCACTGAGTGCCGCTGCTCACGAGAAACTCGATGCCAGTGGTTGCCGTAAATACTCTCAGCTCACGGTTTCCGAGTCAGCGATCGCACTAGACATGCTTAGCCAGGCTGCCGCCCTCCAACTTGGTAACCTAATCGCTGAACACGGACGAATGGCGCAACACTCGATGAACGCAGTTCACGACGGTATTCCCTTTGCAAGCATCGCCTTCCTGTCGCCTTCTGCTGTTCGTCTGCTGAGGCGCTTTCACAATCTCTCCGATTCACGGGACGCAGAGCCTGAGGTTTATCGACGACCGGTCGGCAGACATGCACGGCTTGCATTGCGGGCACCATGGTCCGTTAAGCGTGTAGTCAGAGACAAGGTTTTTACCGGTATTCTCCTCACGGTGTGATTTACTAACGAACGATCATAGGCAGAATGTTTTCGAAGAGAGAGATAATCAGTATCGTGTCGTAGCGGCTGTATCCGCGTCCTCGGCCGCATCTCAACCGTAAGCTCCCTTCTCCTTCCCCATCCTCCCTTCCCCATTCTCCCGACGCGTTTCCAACGCGTCATCCTCTTCCTCTTCCTCCTCATCGTTGCGCACACTAACGCCAATCTTCAGTTCGCAGTTCGTCACGCGCTTTCTGCGGGTGTACAGCGGTAGCACCGTCCGCAAAACCACACGTTCGCGTTCTGGCCTCCCCCTCCTTCCGCTTCCCCTTCCCGTTCTCGGTCTCGGTCTCGCGCGAGCGAGAAGTGGCATTAACCGTTGACGATCCCGACGTCGCTATTGCCACAACCACGATCACATCCACCGCACCAGCCACCGCCGCTAATTATGGAGACCATGAAAAGCATGACGAAGTCGATGACACCGTCAATAACGACGGCAAGATCAATTTAGACGACTGTGACGTACCTGCGCCCATGCGGGTGATGCCACCGTCGATTCCTCTAGTGGGAAGATTGTGATCAAGGTATGCACGCTTGTATCTCTTCGACCAGGTGATTGTAGGTTCTGACGGCGATTTAGAATCTACCGCTGTGGTCACTGACATCACTCGATCACGGCCAGAAACACAACCACAGACACCAAAGACGCACTTCCAACACCCCATTCACGGCGGTGGGTCGCGCGACCCAACTCGCGCTCTAGCCTCCTATAACCGTACGTCTCCACGTTATCACTGCCTAAGCCGCGTAAAGCTAATTCGATCCTTAATTTGTGCGTTTAGCGTACGGGGCTAAGTTCGAGCTCACCACCGCTACTTCGCATGTGCCTAGTATGGCCTCTACGCCAGCTCATGACAACGATAACGAACAGTACGTTGCATTCCTCCATCTCTCAACGTCGGCGCAAAATCTGAGTGTATATCGTAACGTTAGACGTAAGCACAATGTATCGGATACCTTGAACTTGAACATACACACCGATGCACGCGCTTCGTATTCGTCTACGAACGGTGTAGCCACCTCCACCTATTCATTTTCTTCCTCCCGTACGTCCCCTCCTTTACCTCCCTCCATATCTCATAACTCAGTCTCTTCCCATTCCCATCTCAACTAGCCTTTTCGCAACACGCTACGACAACACCATCGAAGTCGACCCCGCGCCCAATTAAAATCAGAGCCTTCGCCTACCCCACCGATGCGCGGCACTACACCCCGAGCACGATGTACGACCCGTTCAATCCAGTTGATGAGGCGCGGGAGGCGTTTTGGGCGGGGGTTGGGGCGAGGATTGTGCAGGGGGTGTTGGATGTTGGTGATGATGAGGACTCTGATTCGGATCCTCCGCGGATGATCTGGATGACGAAGAAGACGACAACGAGGCGGAGGATGGCGAGATTCGCGAGTCAGCGATATCCCTCAAGGCTCACCACACGGGAACGACTCCACGCAAATATCAACCAAGCTCATTTGGTTGGCTTGCGCCGACAATGAGCCTCAATGACCCACCTTCAACCCGAAGCACCTCCCACAACTTGTCAATGGCGATGGGCAGTGCGAACCCAAGACCCCCTTCACTCGCATCTAAACGTACGTCTTTCGGATCATAATTGAGCCAATATTGACGCGTTAACCAATGCTTTTAGCGTATGGAGCAAAATTCGAGCTTATCACCATTTGGAGGACACCGAACATTGTTTCGGTTCCGTCTGCTTGATCCGATGTAGGATCGGCGCACTGCAGGACGGAGCCGATCACTAGAGCCCACGGTTAGTTCCCCTGTTTTTTCCTACGGCCCTCTGCTCTCTGTACCAAACTGATCTCTAAATTCTAGAGTTAAGGGGATGATGAATGAGGGCGGAAGATGAAGACAAAAGTCTCTGTGGGTGAAGCAAGAAAGTTGGACATTCATGTCGAGACCAAGGGGAGGAATAATCACAGCAGTCCACCACTGCTCTCGCTGTCGTCTAGCTCTCACACCCTCATTCTGGCCCAACTCCGCCCAGATCCGAACTCGAATCCTACTCCTGTCACCCGCCCCGCAAATTCGAACGCATGTTGTCGCGTGAGCGGAAGCCTGTGCGTACAGCGGTTCGGATTCGCTCTTCCACCTGACCACATTTAAATCCACTTCCGATGAGGCGACGGCTGCCACTGGATCAATGTCAGTGTCAGCACCATCCACAGGAATCTCAACTTTCAACCAGAATCGCGCCTCGTGGGGCGAAAGTACCGACTGCGTTGTACGTTGCCGATCTCAACTTATGTTCACCGTGCCGTACGACTGGATCGATCGGGAGTTTTCGGCCAATCCAACTGGTTCTACGAAGGAGGATTAATGCAACCAACAACACAAAGTGTAGGTGCGAAAGGGAGGGGAGGTTAAGTTATCTTGGCGACGAGGTGTTGGTGAGCAACCGAGCTAGGACGAGCGGGGAGAGCGATGAAGAGACCGGAGGGAGGAAAGAGACGTTTCTTTTTCGCATTATAGAAACGAACTTCAAATGGTTTAGATGATGTTAATAGCAGCATTATATTCCTCTCGGAACTCATACAATACAGCCAATAGTCTCTAAATTATCACCCGACAGATCGAACCTAAGTACCTGTGTCATATAGCGTTCAAAGCCGTCAATTCCTGCCCCATCAGCGAATTCACGTCCTTCCGATTCACCCGGTCGCGTCTGCTCGTCATCCAGGTCGTGCGCGGCTTGCGTAGCGGCACCTTCATCCGTTGTCGGATTCGCAGTCGTTCCTAGTAGATTCATTGATCGTATCAGCACATGGAATTCATTCGATGGGCATAGCCAGAATTTATTGCAGGAAAAAGTACTCACCATACCAGTCTGCCGCGCCTGGCTCCTTGGACCGCCACCAGCGTTCGCGCCGCTGGCTCGGCTTCCAGTCTTTGCTTCGCAGCATTGACCCCCCGCTTTGACTCTATCCTTCTCTTGAGATTCGGATTTATCCTCCTTCGCGCCTTCGAATGGGTTGCTCTCGTCATGGTATTTCTCCTGCTCGTCATTAGAAGGAAATCAGTTCTGGATATTTGGACACCGCAGTGCAATGGCCGGAACGAACGATGATGGCGGGAAGTCGCCGACGGACATGCGTAGGCGGAACGAACGAAAAAGCTGCATGGCGAAGACACACCTGCTCGGGGTTTTGACCACGTTCATGCAGTATCCCCTTTTCCTTCAAAGCTGTATCGCGCTGAACGGCACCGACAATTCGTTCGCCAATACACGCAAAATGCGTTTTGGAATCCCTGTACACACCATTATCATAAGTCAGCGTCGGAGAAGTCACAAGAGCAGGGAAATAGCGAGCACATACCGACTACAATCCCCTACGCACTGACAGCGCCTTCGTCCTGCTCGTCCAACGACACAGGCGGCTACGACTCCGACTCCTCCGACGCGATCGCCCACCCTCCCTCTCCATTGCCGCTCGCCTCTTTCCACCGGCGCATGCACACCTGAACATGCTAGCAGAAGTCCCACCATCTATCTACCTCTCCCTTGTCCGCGAGCCGATGCAGTGAGCGTCCCAGCACACCAAGATATCGTGTTGGGGACCGATGGGTCGAGGCGTGCGGTTGAGTTATGAGTGAAACCAAGGATGGCGCAGCGCGTTCGACTCGGGGTGGAGATGTCTGGGGCTCATTTCGTTTTGGTGGTTCTGAAGGCGATGTGTTGGAGCAACTGGAATTTGCAGTCGAAACCCTCATAACCCACAGCCCTTGGTGGACGTGATAGGCTTATGGGTTATATCAGAGGTTATGGGTCATCAGAGGTCGATTTTGGTGTAAATCTGGGGTTTGGTGACGGTCCAACGTATGGGTTATGGTGGGTGTAGAGGAATGGGTTATGAGAGGTTCGACTGTACGCGTTTGTACGTAAGTCCTTTTTCGATCCTGCGGACTTCCAATTCTTTCTCCCTCATCCTCATCGCGTGCGAGGAAGAGCCTTCCTCGTGCTATCCTAATCCTAATCTCTTTTGTACGATAACAATACCTCGCCGTGAGTGTTGAAGGAATCTCCTTGACTCTTCTTTGTACACCATCGCGTACATGGACTTTGTCTTTGTCTATCTGAGATGTCACATTAATATTCAGGTTGCCTGTCGTCGCCGACTTGGCGGATTCGAAGTGAAGTCTATTGCCAGTCCTATTCCCCTTGAACATGCCTGGGTCCTCGTTTCGTGTTTGTCCATCACGTCCAGCTCAAAGGCTCGTTCGAACCCCCATCTTTCTTTGTCAACCTCCAATAAGTTGATAGAATTCCTCATCTTATTCTCCAGACACAAAATCATGACGCACCGACCGCTGCTATCACTTGAAGCGTCAAAAGACACGTTTACCACTCTCTTCTTAGTCTCAAGCCTGGAGGGTGTCGTATCTTGCCGCCACGTCTGTTCGATATCCTATCCTATCAACTTCAAGCGACAAAGGATTCCCTTCTGATTTCGCTAAGGACACGATCTGGTGAAGTCACGCCGCTATCACTCAAAGTCACTCGAATTCCTAAAGAGACCCCTTCATCAGTGGACTTCTCCGTGTCATCTCGTGTTCGCGCCGCCTGGTACGAAGCCGTTCACGCCGAAGTTCCTCGTGCCATTTGAGTGGATCCAGCCCGGAGTGGTTGGAAGGTCTCGCTCTTGACGCTGCTGCTGCTGCCGCTCGTTCAAGTGGTGAGAAGCCGTGAGAGTGGGTCGGAGGTTCCTGTGGAGTGTCGGTGTTAGCGGGCCACCGGAGCTGATGGAGAGCGAGAACAGGAAAGAGAAGGGGAGGAAGAGGGGTGTGGATGAGGTAGCGAATGATGGGGAGGAGGAGGAGGTGGCGAAACGCGCGAAGTTGTGTAGAGAGGCGGTGGCGGCGAGGAAGGAGATGGTGAGAGAGGATAGGAAGCGCGCTCGTTCCTCAATCGATGACAACGACGACGACGACGAAGTGTCCCCAGCTTCCAGCGGGGGCACGGCAAGAGAATTAGACGACCGCCACCGAGCGAAACGCACGAGGCGTTCGCGGGACGACGGGCCGTCGACATCCCATGGCGACGCGTCCCCGCGTTTCTGGGACGATCTACGCGCGGTGCGCGACGAGGTGGCGGGAGGGAGAGATTTGGTGGGGAGGGGAGTACTAGTATGGCGAACGAGCACGTACCGACAGCATCCTCTTCCTCCTCCTCATTACCCTACGACAACGATACCTCCTACGACTCCGACACAACCCTCGTCAACCCCCCTCTCCCCCTCCTCTTCCTCCTCGCGGCACCGGCCTCGCGCCACCCTTCCACCGGCGCATGCGCACATTCCCGCGAGGAGGACTTCCACGCAGACATCCAGCCGTCTATATACCGCCCCGACAGGTCCGAGGAGTCGGGGCCGTGGACGTGGCGGACCCACGGCCACTACACAGTTCGCAGGCACCGTGTGGGGGGTCGGTGGGTGGAGACGATTGGGTGAGGTGTGGGTGGACTTGGTGATAGCGCGTTTGAGGATGGTTAGAGATGTGTGGGGTGTAAATGTGGTCTTGCGTTTGGTGGTTCGGATTGCGAGGTGAGGAGCGGTTTTACAGCTAAATTCATATCAATAGACCTTTTGAATTTTCCTCGAGCATATCCATGAGGTTACCGATTGGCACGGCTAGTCGCCTAACGTCACCAAAGGTTGCCGCGCCAATCAGGACACTCAACTCATATATCTGTGAAATTTCGAAAAGGTCTATTGATATGAATTTAGCTGTAAGTGGTTTCTGGCGCGTTTGATGAAAGGGTTCGTGTACGAGCTTTCTTTCTTTGCGACGAGCCTTGGTCATTGTACGAGTACAAAAAGGGTAACATCATCGGACTTCCAATTTCTTTCTTCCTTTCTTCCCTCATCCTCTGTCTCCGTTCTCTTTCTCCGTTTCCTCTGATCTTTGTACGATAACAATACCTCGTGCGTGTGTCGACTGATGCTTTCTCATTGTTCTTGACTCTACTTTGTATACCCATCGTCTAGACTTTTGTGTGCAATGTATATTCTTTGTGTTGAACCTCGAAGAATCGGATGCCATATGGCAAATGCAAGAATTCCTTTCATGATGAGGTGAATTCTATGCCAAATGTCAATGTTTGTCCCATTGCGGCAATTATTGGACGACCTCGAACCCCTAGTTTGTTCGAAATCCCGCATGAACCACCTCGCACCCATACACCCTGCCGCGGCCACAAACACTTCCTCATATTCTGTGTCTCAAGCTCTCGTCTTGTGATGGTCGTTTCACATATCGGCCTCAAGCATCCGAGGTTTTTCTTTTTTCTTCGTCTAAGGACACAAAACTGGTCGCCGCTACCTTATCACTCGAAGCTGGCAGCCTCTCGTAACGGCAACCCCCGAGCCGAAGATGCCGGCTGGACTGCAAGCTGTTTTTGTACTTGTCGGGCGACCAACGACGCTCCGCCTTATAGATTCGTTCAAAATTTTGCCTGTCTCAGTACGCTGTCCGTGCCACTCTGCGCACATGATTACGTTTGTTCGTCGTCTACTGGGACTACTATGCTTATGAATAACCATCACTGTCAAAATCGACTTACCTTATCGACGCTGTAGATTCCCGGCAGAAACGGCGAAACATTTTCTTTCCTGTTCGAATTGACGTCTACGCGGCCCTGCGAACAGTCTCGAGCCTCACTGCGCCGCTCAGGGTTCACCCAAAGTTTCCAACGCACGAACTTGTTCATTCCACTGGCATCGCAACGTGGATATATTAACAGTAATTGGCGCATAGCTGCTGAACTCGCTCTGGAGAGTTGGTCTAACTGTCTCTTACCGCGGGAGCCAACGTGGAGGCCTTATCTTGCGAGCTGAAGTGGCAACAGTGCTGATGTGGTGTCTATTTCATCTGTCTTGTCTACCTGTTCCACACAATATCTATAGTTATATTCGACGTGGCTAAAATTGAATCAATGGAATCTATGTCAGCGAGTACACCGTAGCGCAACTCCCTATCGGAGCCTCTTGGCTTGAGCAACGATTGGCTCCATCAGAGAATACGATGCATCGCTGGCGATGTCAGCGCGCCAATCTTGAAGCAAATCTGGGTCAGGACCTCCGGATTTGATGAGAGCGGTCATTTTCCAGCGGCTTCCGATACCTGCTAAGCCAAATATCTTGCTATAAGTTGTTTCTTTCAATCCCGTTTCCTGGTAACCCACAAGTTCCCGATCAACCTTGACTTTTCCCGCCTCTGTCCACAAACTTGGCCGTTTGAGCTCCGTAACGTGCACAGGGCATCTACTGAAAGTATTCTTGCCAGTAGATACGACTTTCCTGACCACGAATTCGGGTATCCCGCCGTCAACATTAACTTGAGCTTCGATGATGTACCCTTCAGATGAAGGGAACCAGTGGTTGAGAATGGCATTATAGAGACCATGGAATTTGTCTTCCAAAGCATTTGCCCCTAGACTTTTAATGTAAGCAGCTTCATTCTTGATACCGATATCGTACGGCATGAGTAAATTCTGCTTGCAGCGAAAAAATTCAGAGTCAACGTAAAGAATACATTAGGCGTTTATGTATGACAGGCACACACCTTTTCTCGCGCACGGAGGTAGCGTACGAGTTGACGGATCCCAGTGAGGAATCCAAAGCTCGGCTACATGCAGGCTTGAATACGTTTTATGTATCTTCCCATAGGTACAGTCGAGGCTAGGATACT
Organism: Rickenella mellea; assembly: GCA_004355085.1. Taxonomy (NCBI): domain Eukaryota; kingdom Fungi; phylum Basidiomycota; class Agaricomycetes; order Hymenochaetales; family Rickenellaceae; genus Rickenella; species Rickenella mellea. Next base: position 224,260 of record ML170205.1, read on the forward strand.
TGTGCCGGATCAAGGCTTTAATTCGAGAAGATTGATATTGCTAGTATGCGTGCTAGCTCGGGACGGCGGTGTACATACTGTATGTCCTCCGTAACTAAAAGATGATGGCAACACACAGATTACAGAATGATTACACCGTTGGGTTTAGACCGACTAACTCACATCCGGTCGATTTTCCAACTATTTCGCCAGGCAAAATGTGATCCAGTAATCGATGCCACATCCTAACGTTAACTAGCCACTTTCTGCGCGCCACGAATGATGAGATATAAACTCGATTTATTATAACACGTTACACGGAATTCAATCAATGAAATCAAGGTAGTGTTGCATTCGGTTCGGTTCGGTTCGGTTTGGTTTGGGACCGGTTCGCGTTTTTGACATTCAGTCGGTTTCGGTCTGGTCTGGAATCGGTCCGGTCTGGAACTGGTTTGGAACTGGTTTGGAACCGGTTCAGAAACGGTTTAACATTCATTTTAAACGACAAGATGCAGGAAAGCACATATTTACAATCAAGCGGTAGCGTCATCATCACCATCGGACAAAAAATCTTCATCGATCAGCCTCAGCCTCTCGGCGCGCTGTTCTTCTCGTTCGGCTGCTGTCAGCTTCCTCTCGCGGCTCTTGCGATACTCGTGTTTGAGAAATTGCAGAGACTCGAGGCGTCTGGATGACAGTCGATTTCGCTTCTTCGTGTCAGTGTCTGCTGCACTGCTCCAAACACGTTCCACTGCAGTTGCGGCGCCTTGGATTGACAGATAATCTAGAGCCATTTTTGTGAGCCGCGGGTAAATCTTCTGATGCGCCTAGAAATGTAATGTTAGTGACAGAAGAAAGTGTTTGGGACCCATAGCGTACCTGCCAATACGCAAGAGTAGATTGCCCTCCGAAGTCAGGGTGGATGGTGGGTTCTTCCCTTAAGTATTTCTCCCACTCGGCGGTGTCATTTGCTTTCATCTTAAAGAGCCCGCCCCAGACAACATTTGCACTTGTTTCCGGTTGAATAGTCGAAGGCGTCGATGGGTAAGACTTATCAAACTGACATAGAAAGGTGTCATGGTTGGACATTTTCTAAACGGTCATAAGTAGTACTCACACGTTCAATAAAAGCATCGCGCGCCTGTTCGGCGTAAGTTCGATCTGAAAATGGGGCCGAATCTTTCCACCACACATTGAGATACTCCATCTTGATATACGGAGTTAGAACTAGAAGAATAAATTAGTATACTTGGTTGAAACTACATCGCAGTGCATGGGAAACGGTTGAACTGAACTCATCGAATTTCCGTATGCATCCGACTCTTCCATTTTGTGGTAGTATATTGCCAGCTTATCCAATCCCGCCTGTAAGATAGCGTACACAGTTGGATCGGTGGCATACTCCGTTTGTATATTTTCCCACTCGGTCTGCAAGTACTCCAGCGCGGGAATTGCCTTGTGAAGCGTTGGGTAAGTATCTGCGGACAACAATTGCTGACCGCGATTCGCTTTCTGGGGTCAGGAATCAGAGACCACAACGCCTATCAAGGTATATCATTATGACCTACCTCTAGAATACGCACAACCAAGCGAATTCTATCCCATCCGGCCGGAGATATTGCATATTTTTGCAGTACGTCGGAATAGTCCGAGCAAGAGATCATCGAGTTAATGGCCTAGAGGGAATAAGAACCTGACGAGTTAAAAATTGGCGTGAGCAGACCTGATGAAGTCGGAGACCACGAGAAAGCATTAAGTAAGTGCTTGACCATCTAGTACAGACATCAAGCATAAGCTGTAAGGCGCCTTTTACCCGGCCAAACTCATCCCGTTCGAGCTTATATTTGATAGCTTGTATGTCGATGAACGCATCCTTACGGCCCGATGATGAGCGCACCTGACAGTACGTAACTATAGACAATGATGAGCTTCAAAGGCGGGAAGGCGCACCGCAGCAATAAGTCCACGAAGTGCAACGACGGGATCCCGTAGGTCTTCTTCAGTGAGTTCCGCCTCAGCGGCTTCTCTTGCATCATTGAAAGCCGGCTTGGATGTCAGTGCCTTAAGCACATCAACGACACCAAGGTTGAAAATGTGTGCCATACATCTAAAAGGATAATTAGATATAATTAGGATTCATTACAACAAAACTCTACCGAGCGTGGTTGGAGTCTGCCTGGAATGAGTTCTCCGTTAAACCTTCCTTCCGGAGGAGAGACTCCAACTTTCGTAACATTGTGTCGTTGTTCGTTGCGTTGTCCGTGGTGAACCACCCAACCTGTGGTCATAAATCTCAGCGAGAAATTGTTTTGCAGGATGTTCTCACACCTTTTTGACAATATCCATGTCTTTTAACATCTTGAAGACGAGATGACCTAGGTTATCACCGGAATGCGCTCCACGAACACGTTTGAAACCCAATAAATCTTGATCAAGGTACCAAATGTCGCCGGAAACATTAACATAATGTGCCGTTACACCAACATAAGAGTCCATGGGGTGAGACGACCAGCAATCAACCGTAAAACTGATCCGACCTGGTGCAGCCTACATCATAATAAGAAATAATAAATCATGGGTAGTCGAGAAGTTACCTGAAGACGACGGCGAATATTTTCTCTCACAACCTCGTATTCACGTTCAACTGTTGCGCAAATCTTCATGCGACCGGGAATGTGATCCTCTCTGATGTCCGGTTTCAGCATCTTTATGAGATTCCGGAATTCAACACGATCAACGGTAGAACATCAGGAAACTGACATCCACTCTTAAAGCACTATGAGAGCGGAAAAGTAGGTCAAAGTGGCCATCACACAGTCCTCTCTTTCAGAGTGGGCCAAAGTGGCCAAAGTGGTCAAAGTGGTCAAAGTGGCCAAAGTGCCAAAGTGCCAAAGTTGTGGATAGCACCATAGTGTCATAGTTGCTCAGTGCCAAAGCTGCGCAAAGTATTGACAGTTGTCTTGACTGATACTGCATTCCAGTCCAGATATACAGTACCTCAGTAATATTGCCCAAGCCAGCCTTGAAAAGCAGATTGTACCGACCTGTTGTATGACATCAAATCATCCAGTTCCTTTAATACCATCATCATGATCATTCCCATTGCATTGCAAAAACATTCAGTGAAACACATACTGTATCATTGCGACTGGTAGGTTCACGGCCTTTTGAATGTGACACCTTGATACATAAATCCGGAGCTCTCTGTGACCCGCAATAAGCCTACGGTTGTAATGATACATGCCGTACAGTAATAATTTGAAGGAGTGCCTGCAGCCTGAGAACAAAGATTGTTGCATTCCGGTGCAAAAGTGACTTTTTCTATATTGAACCATTCCATTGACCTGCATTCATCTCATACGATAATAGACATAATCATAGAAGTAGAGGCATAAAGCATACAGCATAACTAGTGCAGCATCAGATGCTGCATATGGTGGGATGTCATCAAACCATTCAATCACTGCGAGCACGCCTCTTGCCATCTCGCCTTTCACTTCCCCCCTCATCATACCTGTCCCGCTTGCCATTGTCTCGGCTACTGCAGCCATCCCTCCTGCCAGCCTCTCTATCTTCACATCTGGTGACAGTTTGTCCATCAAGAGACCCACCTGAGTGGCTTCTGCCACCACTGGAACTTGAGCGACTACCAAAATGCTGCTTCATTAGGACTGAGTGAATAACAGCCTCAGATAATAGTCAGGCAAGCACGAACTTTCTGCTCTTCATTAGTATGGTGACATTGGGTAGAGGGACCGGCAGCAGAGGATGAGCTTGAGAAGCTACCGAAAGATGCTCTAGAAGACCCAGACTCATGGTTAGATGATATTGAGGCCCGAGAGGACTGGGAGGTCTCTGCTTGACATGGAGAGCTTGGGCAATCCAAATCAATGGATGGCATCATCCGGTTTCCAGCCGCATAGCCATCCTTGTCATTGCCATTGAGTGGTTCACATTTGAATAACGCCCTAATATTCCATTAGAATCCAATGATGGATGGAACAATTAGAGCACGTACGTCCCAGTTGTATAAATATCTTGCCGCATGGCCATCAAGCGACGCTTGTATCTGGGCTTTTTACCAACCTCCTCAAGTTTCGCCACAAACCGGTTAAAGCTTTGTCGATACCTGTCCCCCTCAAATTTGGGTGCTGCAAATTTGGTCATTTCACCACTTGCTGGTTTGTGCAGCTTCCGTTTGTGCTCCTCACACAATCCATTAAGCAGATGCTGAAACTATGAAGTGATGTCAGTTATGTCAGATCAATCAAAGGTCATACAGCAAAAACTTGCAGTGCAGCAGGCCAGGGCTATGAGTGACAATGGGATAGGATTCATATTTTCTGAGGCTTGCATGCCAATGGAGGTCATCTTGGAGAAGATTACCTTGTGTATCAATAACGCGATGGCTGGATGGCTGAATGGCATTTGTCCCTGTAATATGAGGATATGTTTTATACAAAGGCCCAAAGCTAGGGCTGAATCTACTCACATCCAACTCATAGGTGAACCTAAAGTCGTGAAGCAATAGGCTGGACTGTTCCACAATGTACAAATTTTTCCTTTCCTCCCTTTCGAATGGCGAGGGCTTGCCATCATCTAAATATTCCCTTGTGGGACGTACATCAAAATGGCCACTGCTCCGTAGAATCTCTTTTGATGCAATTTGCATTGCCGTGCGAAATTGATAAGCCTCTGCCATGACCTAGAGAAGTGGTCAATGTCACAGGGAATTATTCAGAAGGCTTTAGGCATTCACCAGTTTAAGCTTGTGGTCATCGGGGGCAAAATCTGTACACCAAATATCAGCAGCTGCAGGCATGGCATGGTGGGGAACAAAACAAACTGTATCTCATTTCACCATTTGCTTGGGTGAAGAACTCCGTCGCCCACGTCATTTGCTCATCTGGGGATGGAAAAGCGTGCTGCGTGCACATCCTTGAACGAAAAGCGGACTTTGCCCTTGTAATAACTGACTGTTCATCCATTGTGTAATAGCCAAGGAGCTTAGGATTGCCTGTTTTCTGAACACCGGGGAGCGCCTGTCCAACTACTGGGCCTGGGCTTCCAGGCGGACAAATGGTAGCGACAGAGGAAGGAACAGGCTCAGTTGATTGTTTTTTCATTGATCGGGATGAACGCTGTCGTGGTTTATAAAGTGGGGAGCCGTCTGGCTCACACTATTACAGGAACGAATTGAGCATGTGCAGTACCGCGAAAGGGGTAAAAGGAACTGTACCTGGGTGGGTGCCGCCGGTGCATTTGGCAGATTTGGGACACGGCTTACCGACTTTTGCAAGGTGGACACTAAGAGGCTACGCTGGATAAAAAAAGGATGCTTCAACTTTGCAAGACAAACAAGAAGTGATGATTTCCTACCGTACGATTTGGCACTGGTGTCTCAAATTCCTGTTATTGCGAATCAGCCAAAGACATCTGGAGTCACCTGTCAACCCACGGTATGGCCAGACCGGGATAAAGAGCGCCGGCTTGGAGTCTGGCAAAAAATCGGCCAATTTAGCATTACCTTCTTTCTGGAGACTGAATCCCATACCATTCCTAAATCGGAGGAATCGTTGCTGGTGGATGAGTTGGTCTTTTCATCCCTTAGTAAGTCTGAGCTGGCTCGGCTCTGCCTAGCCAAATTTGGAGACCGAGATCGAAATTGCGGTGTTTCATCTTTTCTCTGCAATAGGCGTTATAGAGCGGGTGTAGTTAAGGCATCGGGTCTCACCTTCTTACTGGGTGACCGAGACCGGGATCGAGATCGAGAGCGGCGAGAACGATGGCGACGAGAACGAGAACGAGAATGCTGAGGCCGAGAGCGACGAGACCGAGAACGGGAACGAGAATGCCGAGGCCGAGAGCGACGAGACCGGGAACGGGACCTAGACCGAGACTGAGAGTGGCGAGAATGTGAACGAGAAC
>ML170206.1:0-77795 GCA_004355085.1 Rickenella mellea
AGGGAGGCACATCATTGAAGTAGAACGCCTAAACCGTCCAACCACGCTGATGCTGCTCAGTGAAGTCAGGCACGATGATCGATGGTGGCAATGGGGATGGAAGTGGGGATGGAAGATGCTCAGAGGATGGATCATCACCAGGGTTCTCAAGATTCCAGTGACGCGCAGCCGTGATATGGTATAGCCTCGCTCTCGCGCAGCTTAGTATAGCCTCACTCTTACGTAGCCTCACTCTCGCGTAGCCTCCCAATAGTATTGCCTCATTCTCGCGTAGCCTCAATCCTATGTAACACAGCCGCATCTTAGCAGTATATAAGTAGGTAGTTCACAGTCATGTACTCCAGTCTTGAGCTTCTCTACATCTTCTCAACTTGCTCCCCACGTCTGAGCCTAAGTTTGAGTCTGACTCTGACAGCGAAAGGGAAGGCGAAGGCGACCGACACGACGAAGGCAAAGGCAAAGGACATGGATAAGCATAAGGCTATGATGCTAAATGTGCGTTCACGTCTTCTTTTTTGTTATTTCTCGGATTGAAAAATTTTCCCCAGTTCCATGCGTTCCTCAAGGGCGACGAATCGTTCCTCGGATCGCAGCAGGAGTTGAAGAATCTGCTGCGCGTATTTTCTGCTACTCAAGCCGTTCAGGCGCTTGAACTACAACGCAAGAAGATCGAGGTCGAAGAGAGGCTGGTTAGCATGGTCGAGAAACTCGTTGTCCAACTGGAGGGTGTAAAGATTGCAAAGGAGTAGTGGAGATGCCGTATTCACTTCTTAGCGACGTAGATTGAAAGCTGTCTTGCGCCTTGACCAATGAAAAACGTGTTCTGTTTGTCATGTTCCTTGTATGCGCTGAGTAGCAAGGACATATTTTTTGGCGCAGCAGTGACATATTGCCTCCTCTCTGGGACGATGTTGCAACGGCTAACATCATCACCTCTCACTTCAGTGTACGCGATAGCTCAACATGACATCCCGGAATCCGGGACCATTTAGCCGCTACACTTTTGTGATCTTTACACTTCCGTGCGACGAGTTTTCGGTCATCCCAACGAGTCTCTCGCCGACCTCGACCGTCTTGCGCCGCAGTTCAAGAGCATGAACACCTTGAGTTGCCAAAAAATGTTTAAAGATAATTGACCACCTGCTTCTTTGATTTCTCCTCAGCACTGCTCGGTTTCCTCTGCCTCTGCTACTTCCCCAGAGGTTGCTCTTCATATTTTGTATCTGTCAAAAAGACATCGGATTAGGAGAAGTCAAATATGAAGTTGGGAACGGCTTTGATATCTAAGTACTCCAAAAATTCGGGTACGGGGAATCGAACCCCGAGCTGCCGCGGCCATTACGTAAGCAAATTACGTAAACTTGAGAGGCGGCAATGTTAGCCGTTACACCATACCCGACTTGAATATAGATGATCATACACAATATAAGTATGAATTTGCTTGAAGTTCGACAGCACCATGAATTGTCTTCAGCACGAAAAGCACCTAATCCAAGCACCAATGTTGGCTATTAAGCGTAGTGAATGGTCCGTGCGTCTACTGCGAGGGTGTGGTGAAAACTGGGAGACGTGTTCGCTGCGCGATATTTGGACGCGCGCCACCCACCGCGCCCTAACCGGATCGATTGACAGTGGCGTGAGCTAGTGGCAACCCCGTCGAGTGCAGACCAGATACGTCTGTATTGAATGTACATCGCGTCGAATTCCGTTGATATCGTTGTACTTCTTACTAGCAACCACTCAATCCTACACAACTCTGAAGCCTGGTACCAACGAAACTCTCGCAATTGAGGAAGACTCGGGCCAAAGAGCGTCGCGCACTTTGAACGATTCTTAGTACTGCTGTACGGATGTCGTGAATTACTTGCTTAGATGGCACGCGTAAGCAGTCCCTGCGAACGTAAATCAATGGCACAAATTAGCCTCGTGAGTGACTAGAACTCTTGCTGCTGTGCCTATTCCCAGATGGCCCACGTCACCGGGCAGTCAGAATGGTAGCTCAGGACGCGGGATTCACGACCCACCGTTGAAGGCATCCTGTCCAAGGCAGCCGTCATGTTGCCTGCCGAATTCACCCTGGCGCTGACTACAATGGTCGAAGATATTGCCGTAATTCCGCTATGATTTGGGAAGCTTGATTTGGCTTTCAATCGCCGTCGGGAATTCAACCTGTTCTCCAAAGGTTGTATAAATGGAATTACCGCTGCTGGCGTGTCTCTCTTACATTGCGACTGGAAATGTCATTATCAGTGAGGTTAAAAATGACGACGCCGATAATAATTTACTTACGGAACGTGTTGACGTAGAGTTTTCCGATAACCATGTGAAATGGGATCCTGATTGACGTTAACTCAAAAGGGACTGAATAGGACGGGTTCCGTTTACCAGCTTAGCCCCAATGAATCACGTAGATACAGGGCCAGAAGCAAAACCTGGATCAAAGTCACAACTAAACCCCGATTGACAGTGTACATTATCATGTGTCTCAGAAGAGAAGCTGCCCTAGACGAGGCATAAGTTAGTAAGTAGGTAAAGTATTTCTTCTTTCGGCCGCGCTGGCTCACCTTCTTGTGTCCATGGCGAATTCAACAAGGAGGAAGCACATTGCGACAGTGGCGACAATGTCACTCATGGCCGCAAACCCAATCTCAAACACATTGAGAATCTAATACGGCACAAGATTGTAAGTCACTTTCAAAACATAATGAGGACGAACCTTGAATGTTCTTGTTTCAATCATGTCCATAGCGCTTGTTAGCCCGAAGGTTACTCTATCTGCAGGAATAATTAGGACTACAGATGTAACGACGATTTTTCCTGATGCATACTCAACCCTGCGACTGGCAGGACGTTGAGAAAAAGATTTCTAAGAGGATCGGAGTGACTTACCGAAACCTACTAACGCAAATATGACCTTACCAGACGGCACTGTTAGACACAAGAAAGAGAGCCACTTAGTTCACTCACTATAATTGTGGGGATGACTGGTCTGTTCGACCCGACTGGTGAAGGCCATTAAACGACGAGCTGTAAGTAGTATGGTGGCGTGTGACTTACAGATGTAGACTCGATGGGCGAAGAATATTTGTGTCCTTGCAGTAAACTAAGGGGAGGAATGGAATTAGGCAGGGAAAACGCACAAGAATGCTATAGCAAGGGTGCCGACACTTTCCGCTGCTGCATATCTGGTGGTGATAAACAATCCGTAAGCTTTCCGAGACATAAGAAAATCTGACGGACGGTCTGTCAGAAGTTGTGGACACCGGTGAATTCTAGTTCAAGATCAGAAATTGTGAAACACGCACGCTATATAGGCATAGACTGAGGATTTCAGCAAACTTTTGCGCAAGCCGATGCTCCATACGATGCTCGACGAAATGTCAAGTAATCTGTCCCGTTCAGACGCTCAGTAACACCAACCAAATCTTCTTCCGTTGCTCACAATAACGCTGTAACCTTAAAGCGATTCGATAGCTCAGTATTGCTGCGCGGCTTTCGACGATGGCACGGAAGGGACCGACATAGAGTTTCAAGGCCAAACGATCGTCGTTGTGGGAAAAGTAGAAATAACCCTGGCATAAAGAAACACCAAGAAGCCTACGTTTCGTTGAGGAAATATCTTGTCGGATAACGTATGACACGACGCACACAGTTGAAGCTACAGTCCCTGCGATCAGAGTCTTTTGGTAATCATGGATCACACCAAGAGCCAACGTTGAGACACACCCCAGAAAACGTTGCTCAAGAACGCAACGCATTGGGCGTCAGCGCCGCCATCAACTGCAGGAGGCGAATCCATGATGGGGAGAGGATTCTTTGGTTGCTGATATGGTTTGTCGCTGTGACATGAGTAAAAAACTATTGAATTTGACCCTGACCGTTACAGGTCACACATTCCCACGACTCGCTTATAGGGATGACCGGAAGGGATCATAACCGCATCGTCATCCACAATCCATTCAACTTGAAGTCGACGTAGCTCGCACTAGGAAAGCCGAACGTGTTTCACTGTGAATCTACCGATGATTCTCTTCGCACAACGCCTTGGCTTCCGTTCGGGTGTGACCAATTTGAGGTTATTGACGCGAAATGTGTCAAATTCTATGGCGTATATACCAAGTGCGTTCTGTTACTTGTCTAGACAAACCATCGTCTAATGACACATAGAGTTCTCCAAATTTAACTGGGAAGTAAGATATTTGTGACGTTTGACCTGATTGGTAGCTGAGTAAGGTTAGGACCCTCTGAATCTGGAGTCCTTATTGACCGAAGAGGAGGTGGCAGTTCGGTAAGTACGATTCGTATTTGTTTCTCAATGTTTCATCCAATATTTTCAATGCAGTGACACGGCTCGAGCATACTGCCAGGTTAGCGGAAACTGATTTTCGACACATTCAATTGTTGAGAAGACTTGCAGGAGACCCTTCTTCCACGAGTACTGGAAGCTCAGCGAACGGAAGGTTGTTCCCCAGCCAATCTTCCCCAAGACTAATTTGACTGTCCTCAACACCATCGTAGAATACAACGGAAATACCATTCCAGAAATGGGAAAGTTAGGTTTGCTCGGCCCCACCATCAACGGATACGGCTGCGCTGGTGTAAGCAGCGTTGCTTACGGTCTTGTGGCTCGTGAAGTTGAACGGTATGGTATTACCCTCCATAAATGGCACCAAGGTATTGATTCATCCCCTTTCCAGAGTGGACTCCGGTTATAGATCAACGATGTCTGTCCAATCGTCCCTCGTAATGCATCCGATCAACGAATTCGGCTCTGAAGAGCAGAAGAGCAAGTATCTTCCCAGGTTAGGTACCGTTATTCAATTCTTGTGAACAGTCAGCAAAGTTTTCAACAATTTTCATAGCCACCGGAGAAATCATTGGATGCTTCGTGAGTGCGAATGTCCGCTTTGCGCTGCAAGCTGAAATATCTTGTGCAGGGGCTGACGGAGCCCAATCACGGCTCGGATCCCGCAGGCATGGAGACGACAGCAGAAGAAACTGACGGTGGTTTCATTCTGAACGGGAGCAAGACCTGGATTACGAATTCTCCGGTCGCGTACGTCCGACGATACGACATTGTTCTATTATATTAACCGTCTTCTTACAGTGACCTATTCGTCATTTGGGCGAGGTGTAAGTGGGACAATAAAGTTCGAGGCTTTCTCCTCGAAAAGGTACGCTACCGCTCCGTCGCTTTTCGGTGCCTATCGATTATTGTGCATGTGAGCAGGGTGCAAAAGGCCTCACAGCACCAGCTATCAAGAACAAACTCGCTTTACGCGTCTCCTTGACCGGATCGGTTTTCATGGATTCGGTGAAGGTCACGCACGAAGCAGTCTTACCAAAAGCTCAAGGACTGTCCGGACCATTCTCATGCCTGAACAACGCACGATTCGGGATTTCGTGGGGTGTGATGGGCGCATTAGAAGACTGCATCGAACGGACACGGGCTTACGCACTTGAACGCCACCAATTTAAACGCCCACTTGCATCCTTCCAGCTCGTTCAAAAGAAACTAGTTGATGCGCAGACTGAAGTTGCTCTAGGATTGCATGCGAGTCTCCAGGTTGGAAGACTGAAGGACGAGGGGAAGCTAGCACCTGAGATGATCAGCATGGTGAAGAGGAATAATTGCGGGAAGGCATTGCAACATTCGAGGGTCGTACTTGACATCTTGGGTGGGAATGCGTGCGCTGACGAGTGTGTTGAATCCATGTGTTACTTTGATCTGATGCTCAAGTTGGATCGATAGGTACCACGTTGGCCGACATGTTGCGAATCTGCAGGTCACTAACACTTACGAGGGTGAGTCTCATTAACTCCATTCCTTTTGGACTCTTGCTTATTGGACTTTGATCGACTTTCAGGTACACATGTACGTCTCTTTCTTCATCTGTCAAAACACTAGTCATCTCCTGACCGCTCGAATTCTAGGATATACATGCTCTGATCCTAGGTAAGGCCATGACAGGCATCCAAGCGTTCGCAAATTAAGATCTGGAGTGTCGAACTTATTTACTTTTTCATTACGGAGATGGCAGTCGGGGTTTCAACGGCGTGTTCGACCGGCGCTATGATGCATGTAAATGCGCAGGAATGATTGACGACGTCATCGATTGAAGGCCGACACTACCCTCGTGTAGTATCATGATATATCAAATGCAATAAATTACGGCGACAACCCGTTTGAGAGCACTTGTACAATCCAGGTACTGACTTCTGTCCAACAAACGACTCAGGTGCGATTCAACTCTGACGTCATCCTCTCAAAACGACGGCGGCAAGTTGGGGACGGTACAGTAATAGCCAAAGAGATGCACTAACGACCTCGATGCCGAGGGAAATCAGCTCGTATATTCTCGTTGAGTTCTTGATCATGTGTTTTTGCATCAACACTGCTGGGTACACATGAATCCTGACACATCAATGCATAGTTACATGGGATATTAGTCTCGTAACCAGACTCTTTCTTAGGGTGTACGATTGGAGACGGGAGCGGAAATCGGAAATGTGGAAAATAGGTAACACTCCAAGAAAGAGTCTGGTACAACTTTATCAGAAACGAAGGGAGTACTCAATTCAAACTCCGATTAGTGCGCCACATTCCTTCTCCCCGTCATCTCGCCGTCAAAACTAGACTTGAAAGGTCGATATGGCATCAGTTAAGATCCAAAAGCACGGCAGTTAACCTTTGGTGATCATACGGCAACCTCAATGTGTCCAGAAAACCACCGATGCACAATAGTATGGCTCTACCGACTTGGCGCATTTCCGCACCTTTTACCGGATGTTTTCGAGCGCTTGATACCTCGGATGCAAGACTGAGGGTGATCTGGGCAGTCCATTAACTGCTACCACTGGAGCACTCAATCGATCCTGGTGTGTCTATAGCCCTTACAGTACCTGCATGCTTGCCATCACGAATCCATGAGCATGCTAGCCGCGGTGGTGCAGACTTTGTGGATGTACGGAGGGCAACGAGGCGTACAGGAAGGACTCATGAACATGTAGATTGTGTTCCCAGTACGTTCTGACCATCATGTCATCTGCGCGACGTTCTTTCGCTGATTTATCATGTTCGGCTTTCGAATCAACGTCCAACCACTTGCTTTAGGTTCAATGATCACTTGGTGTGCGTCGGCTTGGGCGGTAAGCTTCCACATCAGGAAATTTTCGACGCCAGGAACTCCTCGCAGCCGGGAACTCTTCAACGCGATGACCTGACTACGATACTCGGGCTGAGCTCAGTGTTCTCATTACATTCTGTAATTTCCTGTGTCAATTTTTTTTATCTTTTATCTAAGCGTTTCGAATGTCATGGACATGGACGTGTGATCTGGGTCAAACGTTAAGCACCCTGGCCGCAGTATTCGAAAAACGCCCGCAAAACGACCATGACACTATCTCACACGGGGGTTGTTGAGCTGACTGAAAAATATACGATGCAACCATTTGGTCATCTACTGTTCTCGAAGCAATTATGGAGCGCAGACAGCTCCGCATATCATTCCTACGGTCAGCCGAATCGTTGCAAAGGAGTGGGATGCACGCGCCACAATCGTTAGTCGGAGTTTGAAACTAGTACTCCCTTCGTTCCTGATAAAGTTGTACCAGTCTCTTTACAGGGTTATTCGAATATTCGTCACGCGCTCCGTCGCGTCCTCCCTCCCTCGAATATTGGCGAATTACCCTTGTAAAGAGACTGGTCACGAGTCTAATGGGATATCCACAAACCCGTTAACGTCAATATGTCGCCAATCAAAGTGTCCCCTCTTTCAATGAAAATTCAAGATCTAAGATGTCTGACATGGGTTGAAAAGGTTGGTATATTTAGTCGACGAAGGAAATGCGGTATCGAAACAAGATGAAATAGCCCGCAGACGGCTCTGAATCTCGTCATGATCAGGCACCGTGAGTGCTTCAATCTCCGACTCAATCGCCACAAAGTCCATAAACGGTATGGTCGCGCTCAGAATCCGAAGGACTCAGTCACTCGGACGCCACAAGCAATGCACCGCGTCGATGAGAATACTCCATGAATTGGATCTGTCGCGGCCAACACGGAGTGTACGATTCGACGCGTTTGACGCTTGCTCCAACGAGATATTACAAACATGCATATCCATGCACCTGTGCTGCGTACGACAGTGCATTTCAAAACTGAGACAGGATGCCAAGCAATCCGATCGTCATTGAGCACCTAGACCTCTTAAAATGATAACCGTTTACCGCGATATTTGGTCCTTGCATATCTCGATGCGAACTAGAGGTGCGTGAAAGCTATTCCCTGCATAGCCTTTGTTCGGACTAAGGGATGCGAAGCGCCAAAGGGCGAACAAGCGCCGCCTCGAAATCCTGGGACATGTCTGCTAACATTGCCCGCAGGTGATCGAAGATAGAAATCTGGGACAGGGTTCGAGTAAATATACTTGATCGATGCATTTTTAGACCTGGCTCCGCTCGCGCAGCTCTTTCACCGCTCATAGCATGTTTGAAGGGTGAATTAATTTCCGCTATAAAATTTAGCATAGGCTTGGCGTGCCTGCGGTCTCGAGTACAGCCCGGCCACGACCTATAAAATCCTCGCCACATTACCGAGTTTTGGAACAGCAAATATCATTCCCCACTACTACCTTTCAACGACATGCGATTCTCAGCTGCTCTCCCCCTTCTCCCAGTTTTTTTCAATCGTAAGTTTTCAGGAGTTGAATTTGACATTCCTCTACTGAACAATGATCATGTTCTTGAATAGTGTGCGTCGCGTTGCCTCAGTTCCCAGGCGCTGGCACCGCTGAGAACGAAGATCTCATTCTCACCGCAATCGGTACTGCCGCCGACGGAATGCACACAACGTACGAAATTATCCAGACGGGGACAAACAGTGGCAAGTTCCCAGCGACCGGTGAGTAGTACTTGGTGAGCTTCAGTCCGTCGATGTTGAAGGTCACTGCAGAAACTGCGGTCGTCGGAGCCAGTGACATCTCCTTCACCATCGCGGTGCCCGAAGAAACCCTCTCCTTAGGTGGACAATGTGGTTACTCCTCGGGAATCGCTGTGTGCACCGTCGAAGACAACGGATCATTGGTCGCAACCGCCACATTAACACTTGCGGACTTGGGCATCCCGACCGACACCTAACGAATGGTGACCATGGAGGTATGCCCAACGGCGCGGTCATGGTGAACGAAATTGACCAGTGATTTGAGTTCCGAACGATTCCTGCTATCTGTACTGTAGATAAACTGATGTATAGGACAATAATCATCGTATTTCACGTCGTTTCTTTCACCCCGGTAAACGGGTCATTTCGAGACACTAGAATCGAGGCTCGATTCTTCTGGAGACATTGTTTGCATTGTGTTCACTGGTTTATGATTCTCAACCATCGTTGGCAGAAGAATCGATTCTTAATTGAACATGTTTTTATCTGATCGACGAAGGCTGCATAGTGGAGGCTCGGTTCACCTCGGTTTTCATCTTATTGATAACATTATTAATAATTTTCAGTTCATTGATATTGTTGTTTATCCACGATCACTTGCTCACTAGACCGATTTCTACTCCGAATAGAGAATTTGTGTTTTTACAGCTACCTAACCGACTATCCTACACGTGAAAGGTCGAAAATGTGTGTCGCTGACTCTTCGCTCACTACATTCTCTCCAGGGTTGACTGAAGTATGCATCAATTGCTAAACATTGCTTCGGACCACCTTCTACATCCCCTTTCAGTTAATCACCGTAAGCATACTATTTCTTAGTCCTATCGCACTAACCGTTTACACATCTGCGTGTCACATAAATAATAAACAGGCTCAAGAGCTAAACTACGAAATTCTCACCTTAGCAAGTCCACAAAGCGCGTATACAAGCGGTGGTAACTGCGGCACAGAATCCTCCTGGCTGGGAGAAACTCAGACTATAACTCTGGTATACAATGCATGTGTCGAGGAAATATGACATACAAAATACTTGTTTA
The DNA here is from genome assembly GCA_004355085.1 of Rickenella mellea. Taxonomy (NCBI): domain Eukaryota; kingdom Fungi; phylum Basidiomycota; class Agaricomycetes; order Hymenochaetales; family Rickenellaceae; genus Rickenella; species Rickenella mellea. The sequence goes on from ML170206.1 coordinate 9,979, forward strand.
ATGGCTTTTTTGGTTTCGCTGTTGAGTCGTTTTCATCGACACGAGATTGTTCCATAGCAGGTTTATGCTCGGGCTGCGCGTCAACTGCAGTCTTTACATCTCCTGTCGTCCTTTGTGGTGTCTGGGTGAGTGGATCCATTTTCTGCAGTGCAGCAGATGTCCAGAAGTGAACGCGCTTTTATCTTGCCAAGATTGGAAGTGCGGAGTGACTGTGAGAGTGTCTGTCAGATGTCGCTCATATGTTCAATGACGTCAACATCACTGCGGGAACTAAAAAAAAATTACTTCTCTTTGCTTCCTTCAGTCCTTCCCTAGATAATGGCGCCACTTCCATCATTTCATCTCGTCAGGATGATGGGATGTGTGGAGTCGTGAGATTTTAGCTATTCAGATGTCGGTATGTGACATCAACAGTGATCAACTTGACAACCACCGGAAAATAAACATTGACCGTCTCTTTGATTCGCTCCATGTTCTTCGCCGGTCAATGGCCGCACCTCCATCATTCACTTCGCGGAGATTCAATTGCTATCGTTCCAGACAAATAATGAAAAATGTTTCTCCCAAGTTTATTTTCCTAACTTCTGTAAGTAATACGAACGGCCCGTTGACGTGTTATAGGCTGTTTGTAATGTTTACCCAGTTTATCGACTAAATTTATCAAATGTTGTGTCCGACATATCGATTTTCAGGCGGTAGACGCGCGAGGCGAAATTAATCTAGTACGGTTTACCACCAAACTCTCGCACTCCAGTGGTTGCACTTGCCGGGAAAAATAATTTCATGCCCTCCATTCCGGATTGCTGCGCTGCGGATGAAAAGAGTCTAACGCGTTGAATTTCCCCATGTTCATTTGACAACTGGCCAAACGATTGGCTACGAGTAATGCCTACATATTACTCCAGGCCATTTCGGACCAAATTCCGTTAGGAACCAGCGTAAGGCGCCTGAACCCGCCAAGCATCTATAATTCCACTTATTAGAAATACACAGACTATGCGGTCACAAGAATTCAGTCTCACCAATCTCTACAGCTAGCAGTCTCTCAACGCTATCGAACAAGCGTTCACCACTGCCGCACAAACCTTCCTGGCTGAAACGAGTTCATCTATACAAATCACCGGATGGACAGAGAGACTGATGCGCTTCCCAGAAATGGTATTAAATCCGTCCGCAAATAATTTGGAGCGACTGACCAGCGCGGGATAATCGTGTATGACCTATGAGAGGCGTCGTCGAAACATCTTCTGGAAAAGTGATCTGAGGTATTCCGGGATCAACAAGGAACATGAATCAATATGATTCACCATCGGTAGATAATGGCACGAAGTAAAATAGAAAAAAAAATGTTTTGAGTGGCGAAGTTGTTTGCCACAGGCGTCAGGGACAAACAACGCTAATCGCCGGGTTTCATCGGCCCGTGTAGCCGACTGGAATCAAAAACACGTAGTACTGCTGAGCGATTTCAAACCGTCGAGGTCAAGTTCTATTAAATCAGGATAGCTCGCTGTGCAGTGCCCACTTTGGCATACACCTGACTAGCGATTGTGGTGAATGAGCCGGTGGGTACTAATACAATGAATGACCTTCGCAGCTTTCGAAACCATTATTCGACCTCATTGATAATAGACACTTGAAGTGGTCTAAAAACTGATCAGTATCAATATTGTCTGAAATTGACGATGGCAACGTACCGCAGAGACGCGTTTGCCGAACTTTGCAGGAGATGGAGAGGTTCATGACGTCGTCTTCACATGGTCATCTTTCCTGTCGGCAATATCCATCGACGAACTAACCCGTCTCCGACTGCTTCCTCCCGCACTCTCATCAACATACAACCGATGCTCCTCAATATACTCTATAACCCTCGCCGGCAGAAGGTACCGTATCGAGAGCCCTCGCCGCAGGAAAAGCCGTATCTTCGTCGACGATACGTCGTTCTGTATAAGTTGCGAGATGATGTAGATGTTGTGGCGCCATTGCGAAAGAGCTTCTGTCGCCTGTGCGGTGTCGGATCCTAGGCGTTCGATAATGAGGCAGCCGTATTTGCCCAGTATGTGGTCCAGCTATCATTCAGGGAGATGGGTCAATGGTGAGAAGTGGAGTGAAGAGACATCATCGTACATCAACGTCAGACCAAACACCCGGCTCAGACATCGTGCTGATGAGATCGGAACCCGCTAAGAGCATCACGCGTACTTGACGCTTCTCATCTGGCTCTCCATCAACATCCACGCCTCCTAGGACTTCGTTGATTTCGTGATGGAAATGGTCTAGCACGACTGCTGTTCGTTGATAGGTCTGGAAAGCCTCCCATGGGTCGACCATTAGCCATGAGCTTGTTTGATCCGCAGCTATTTCGCACATGCTAACACTGTGTGAAGGCAATCGTGTCAGAAATCAGAAAGGATCATTATCTCCACTCGGGTGAAACACAACTCACCGATGAGTTGCACTCTGTAGCCCAGGCTTCTTGTACATATCGCTAACAGGACTCAAATACCCTCCAACAATCTCAAACTCGGTACTTTGTCTCGCAAAGTCGACAGCCATTTCGAACATCCGCAGATGCAGGAACGTCACAGGACTAAACGATCCACAAGCGACCAGAACAACAGGTTGCTTTGAAGAGTTCCGAAGACGCGAGAGACGGTGGTGAGGAAAGCTGTAATTTTCCAGACTAGTCATGGCTTTAGGAGGTGTGGAAAGGGTGATGCGGTGATATCGAATCTGGTCCGCTTCTCCATGATATCGGCGAGATTTCAAATCTGGCGTGACTCAGGAGCGTTACTGAGCAATGGTCACGCAATCGCCACGTGGTTTCGTGTTTTGAATCCTGGTCACCCTACCCAAAACTCTCCGAAAATGCATCCAATCAAGCCTACATCGGTCCATAGAATTACTTCTTAGTGCATTCCGTCGCCCACACACAAAGGCTTTAGGCGACCTGCCGCCCAGGCTCGCCGTCCGTGATCTTGTCTTGTCTACTCGCAGAACTGTAACCCTTCCTATCCAACGCCTCCTGCGCTACCAAGCTTATCTTGAATCTCGATGCTCCACGCTTTTTCAATTGTTTCATTCAAATTCGACATCCGCCACCTAACTCAACGGCCTGGACGACCTTTCCTACATCTCAAATCACTCACAATTAAAGATTATTATCTTCCTTGTCCTTCCTGATCTTATCCTGGCCTAACCAGTTTCACTTCATGTTACGTCAATACGCCACGTATCCTAACTGTCGCACACCTCCCTGTGTTGACCTTCTACAGGAACACCGCCACCTAACTAAGACTAGCTGGCGTACGACCTTCTTCGTCATCCGCAATAAAAATCCGAACAACGTTTGTCCAACTTTACATGACGCCCCGGTCCATCACTCACAATTATTGTACCGTTCGTCGCTATGTAAACTTTGTTTGGCAAGCGACTCATAACTAGTTTGTCGTTTTGGCGTCTCAGGTGAGACTTTGCAGAATGACACTCCCAAGAAATGTCGCCACTTTCTAGACTCGTTACCAGCCACACCTTGTCTCAACGTCAAAGTAGCCAGAGCTGGTCACGAACCTAGCCACTGTCCTCACTGACGACGTCTCTTGAGATCTCCAATCAACTGTGGAAAATGCCTCACAGCAATTGGTAAATGGAAAGCAATATGATGAGGCCCTAGAAACAACGCAGGAATAGGTGTCAACGTTGTCATCGCCACGATTGTTGGTCTGGATACAAGACCCAGCAGAGCCTTGCGGAAAGATGATCGGCACAATTTCACCTGGTGATGATACCCTGATATATTCCAGCTGCCCTTATAAAAGCGTCCAATTTATGTATACTCGAGTAGTACCTCTAATTCGCAGGAACCGACAACCACTGCATACATCGCGCATTTATACCAACGAGGAAAGACTCAACTTTACCGACATCACGGTGAATGTTTCTGTGATTGACTGGAAACTACTTCTTTTGACTTGTTTCCAATTACGCCACCAACCGTGCGCAGCTAATGACCCTCACTATTTTAGTTGCCTTTGAACAAGGATGTCAGCCAGAACGAACAAGGGATGCATTGCCACCAACCAAAGCTGTTCATCTTCTCGGCGGCATTGCCCATGTCAAGTCTCTCTCAACATAATCCTTCTCTATCGCTGCGAATCAATTCTTGTATTACCCCGCATAAAGTATCCTCAATTTCGCCTTACCATTCGCCATGAACGAAGACACCTGGATGGCCGTCGATCTTGGATGTGGTTGCCAAGGAAAGCTTGTACGTGCTTTATCTCCATGCACCCGTTCGCAAATTCATGCTTCGAGTAGGACTCAGATGAGCCGCCAGTGCTTTGTGAGAGAGATGACTGTAGAAAAGCAGCATATGGGACGTTGATATCGAAGTTTGCCGCAAAAGAAATAACGGACAGTCAGACTGGCGCCTTTCTTGGCAACGACGCTAGTGAGCGTGGCACTCATCGAGCGCCACCCGTGTTGGACGTAGAGATTCGAAAACCGCTTCTTCAACAACGAATCCGCAGGAGTGACGTCGACGCAGAGCAACCTAGGATCATTAACTACGCATTCGCGGTGATCTTATTCCACTGGTATGATGTGGAGATGTCCACGTCTCGAAATCGACGATGAGAGGAAGGCAGAGGAATCTTGAGATCTCTTATTAGCATCTGCATGCATGAATAGGCTGATGGAATCGTTTTGAAAGAGCATTCTCACCGTTTCTTGATTTTGCGATATCGCGGCAGCGACACTGAGCTATTTCGTGATGGCGACGCCACAGATTTTGGTACAGGTCTGTGAAATACGCCAAAATAGTTTCATGCTTGAAGAGTGACTATTCTGCTTCCTGCATTCCATGACACTGTTGCGGCAGCTTTGCGGCAAAAATGGTATGATCCAGAACACCTGCGAAAGACCGCGAAAAAACTGGTTTATTGAAGTGCACGTATGTTAGGTGTAACGCGCCGGCGAGATCCTGGATGAGCGATAGAACATGTAGTTTGGACTGCTGCTATCGTGACAGAGGTGGCGGTTCAAAAGTTTGATTCACGAACATGACTAAGCATGCTGACTTCTTTCCACGACCATGACCATGGCCATGGTCTATATCGTAAAACGCTGTCCAGAAGGGAGAGTAAAGACGATACCATCGACACCTAGGTCGAAGGAAAACTACCCATCAATATCAATATGAACCATTCAATTGGCCAATCGCTGAAACGAGCGACGCCGATGATTTTACTGACGTTTGGCGCCATGGACTAATCCAAATACACTTTCTGAACTGATCTTTCGCGATGGGCCATCAATCAAAGTCTCAAAAGTAGTCTGGCTCTAGCGAAAAAGACTTGCTCACGTGCAACTGCTCACCAGTGAGTTTGCGGAGTTAAGTCGGGCAGACTCGGACTCGGGCTGGCAGGATTCTACTGTGTCGGTTGACTTCGCGAGAGTCTCAATCTTTTCGTATAAATTGCGGGCAACTCTACACTCTACTCATCGTGTTCGTGCGCATCCTTCACTCAGATCACCATCACTGTTGCTTGCTCTACGCCTCTGAGTCTGATCTCCGTCGCGATTTGCAAACATCTCATCATCCATCACAATACCACCCAATGTGTCAATCGTACACTCTAAAAGATTATCAATGCTCAAAGGGACATACAGATCGCTACGTACGTTTCGTTCTTTCCCGCCCAATGCCAATCCCGACACTAAACGGCGAGTTTTAAATTGCAACAGGTCGATCTGTCGGGAGATTGCGGCGATAAACGCTGTCTCTACAGCGAAACATACGTCGGCCATCGCGGTCCCGCGCGTGCCGAAGACAAATCCATACTGTCCTTCGCCTTACAACGTCTCAAGGATAACGCAAGGCGCGTTTCGATCGGCACATGCAGCCTTTGTGTCGTATCTCGAGATCCCGAGCGACATTGCGAATACTCGGATGTCTCGTGCACACCATATTCATCGACATCTTCATCGACTGCATCGGAGCAGAGCGATAGTGATCTATCTCGTTGGGATATCTAAGCTCTTCCAATATCATGGGGCATTTTTGGGCATTTATGGCATTCTTTTTTTTTATTGTATAACCAATCTTGCAATTGTAGCATACCCTTCGATGCCGATCACATTCGATTTTATAATGTCTACCTGGCCTGGAAAAATGACTCCTCAAAACTCTGCAGAACAGCTCGTCAACCTTACGGGGAAATAACGCTTCGGACGACTGTCGGATCCTTATATCCGCCCGCTAACCCCAAACACCTACGGAGATCCGTCGAAGGTGCGAATCAACGAAGTAACACCTCACATGTTCCACTCAATGTATGCTCCGAAAAACATCGATGGGATGGACGCGACGAATATGCGACCTTCGAACCGGAACTTGAAGAACTTGGATAATTTCAAGATGGAGAATTCAATACACTATTCGACGCGAACAGAACATTTATATTCGAAGTGAAACCAGTTAGTGGCCCGTTTAAGTTCCTTCCACCTCGCTATTAAATTACTGAATTGCAACAACTTCGAATTCTACCCCGGCTTCCCCGCTCCGCAGGCGCCGCCCTCCGTGCAAATCCCTCCCCGCGCCGAGGTAGCTTAAATTACGCATAAAAATCCCCGCTCACATGACCGTGCGCATGTTTCCCGTCCAAACGGAAGAATTATTACCCCACAAGATGTGGAGATTAGCAATGAATATATTATCCATAATGATACACCGAAAACATGGCAGTTTTTCCTTTCGACATGAGATTGTCGTCATTTGTGTAATATGCGATTTTGAAAGGGATGCGGGCCGTGAACGCAGAGCAAACGAACAACCGTGTGGATGTAGTTGCTGTACAAGGACTTCTCCGCAAATCTGCCGACGTACCAGTAAGGCGGGAGGTGGCATGCACGCCGAGGATTGGTGGATTTTTTTTGTTCAAGGTAATTATTAGTACGGCGGGACGCCATCGGCCGATAGGGCGTATTGAAACCCCTTGTATGCATTGGGTAGTTCAGTCGAATTTGATGGTCGATGGTGCAGGTATAGTAAACTCTCGGACAATTGATAGTTAACTGCGTCCCGTTCTCTCCCGTGTGCACTTCAAGTTAACGTTAGCGTTAACGTTGGCATGCGACTTACTTATCTCCCATTCAATTTCATCCAATCCACGAAGATAAACTCGAACGCTTGTGTAGAAGAGCTAGGAAGTGCCTTGGAGCTCGCGATCGACATGGACAATCCACATCAAACACTCACAGTGGAGCAGCTAAACTTGACAATCTCGTCGTTATCTCTCCTTCTTCCAAGAACCTCGACTCGGGACATCCACACCGAACACCGAACCCCAACTCCCAACTGCAAATCCAATCCAGCGCCAGCGCCGGCCTGCCAATCTGACTTCAAGTCCAGTGACACGTATCCCCAACCACCGCAGGTCACCTGCATACGTGTCAGTCCCTCAGATCCGAGTCTCCGAACTTCGAAATCGCTCTCCAAAAGAGCTTCTCCGGATCGATATCCCCGGCCGGGGCACTTTCTCCGTCTAACATATATTTCTCCAGACAATTACCTGCCGGTGCCTGTTGTAATTGCCTGCCGGTGGTGAAGATGGTGTAAGCATGATGGGCCGGCCGCGGCCGCGGTCCGTGATGGGTGGAGGAGGCTTCGCGGGGATGCTTCGCACTCGGAGGGACCGGCATGGGGTGGGTTATCTGATACGGGTCTTCGTCGATTGAATACATAATAATGCAATAATGAATGTGCCGATCGCGCGCTCTCGATCGTATCCGATGTAAGGAGAAACAGAGAGAGATGTTGATGATCGAGTATGGCTAAGTCGGAATCAAGCATCAGGCATCAGACATCAGGCATGTTTTTAAAACGATGTGTGTGGCAGGTGCGAGGACAGCGCAATGGATTGATCGAGCAGCAGATATGAATATACAGCATAATGCAACGAGACAGAGAGCAGACGAGGTAGATAGACACCACGATGATAATACAAATACACAAGATTTCTTTCTTTACTTTTGTTCGTTCGTTCATTCCAGTTCCTTCCGTACATCCAACAGAACCAAAAAAATGAATAAAATCCGATGTCGACTCGGAGCCCGAGCCAGTCAGTGTTCGATGGCATAGCAGTAGTAGCGCGCATCTGTCGTAGATGGTGGTTGTGTGCGGCGCTTTTTGGTGGGGATCGAGAATTCCAGTCGATCCCGTGTGACAAAATGAAAAGAGATAGCAATAGATAGAGCGAAGCGTGTGTGCGTCGTCGGTGTCGTGTTCGTCGTCGTGGATGAGCGTGGTCGGAGGAGAGCGTGGTCGGAATAAGTTAACGAAATCCATTCGCATTCGTGCGACGAGCTCAAACGCTCAATCCCGCAATGAAACGTCCCACTCCCCGCCCTCGCTCCCAACACCAGGCACCTCGCGCAGCGCGATCCGCACGCGTCTCGTCTCCCCTTTACTCTCCCCGTTCCCATTCCCGTTCCTCGCGTTCAGCTTCGGCAAAGAAGCGAACGCCGAGGACGATGATGTGTGGTGTGGTTGGACGTGGGCTTGCGAGTGGGTGTGAGGATGCTGTTGATGGGGGAAGGAGGCGAACGCGTTGCTGTTGTCGAGCCCGAAATCGCCCATGCCGAAGCCCATCCCTCCGAAGTTGCCCAAGCTCATGCCCATCCCGCCCATCGCCGACGACCCCATCCCGAGCCCGAAATCGTAGTCGTGCAAGCCCAGATACTCCTCCCCGCCACCAAAGTACGGGTTCGCGGTGGGCGGCGGCGATGAGACGCCGAGGAAGTCGTCTACGACCACCTGGTGGGGATGACTGTGCACATGATTGTGGTGGGACTGGGGTTTGGCGTGTAAGTACGAGCCAGGAAGGGTAAGCGCGGGCGAGCGCGGGGGTTCGGCTTTTGTGGATAGAGGCGTGGAGGGCTCGGAGTCTGATTCGCTCGAGTCGGTGCCGGAAGACGAGGAGGAGAGGAGGGGCGGCGTGCTGGATCGTTGGGACAGGAGGGAAGAGGTGGGGATGCGGTTGTGGACCTTGATTCGCACTAGACCAGCAGGAGATGGCGTGGTGGAGAATGATAAGTCCAAAGCGTTAAGGTCTTCTTCTTCCGAACTTGACGAGGAATCCGGAGCGAACTCAAACGCAAGGCGGGAGAACGCTGCACCCTTCTTCTCCGCTCCTTCAACAGCACGCATCTCCGAATCCGAATCGAACTCCTCTGAGAATGGGAATGGACGTGCGGACGGGAAGGCAAACGTCGACGTTTGGCCCTGGGCTCGCGGGTTCTGCGTTGCGGGCGTTGCGGAGGCTGCTGGGGTGGAGCCGGAGGAGAGGAGAGACGGGAGTGCGCAGAGAAGGACCATCAGGCCCAACGAAGCGCCTTTTACATGGCTCGTCGAAGGCGAGGAGGAGGAAGGAGCAGGCGACGCCAACAGCGGCTCGGGGCTCTCCTTCTTCACCTGCGCCTGTGCTGCTGCGTGGTGGAGCTGCAAGTTCGACAGCTGGGTCGTCAGGGACGCTTCGCGCTGCTGCGACGCCGTGAGCTCTGCGCGGAGCTGGTCGAGTTCGAGTTCCATTTCCCTCTCGGTTTCGCGCTGTGCGGCTGAAGAGGAGGAGGAGGGTTCGAGAGGAGATGGTGGGACTGAGCGGCCTTGGACGATTGAGAGGAGGCGGGCGTTCTCTGCTTCGAGCTCTGCGACATGACTGTGAAATTTTTACGGATGAGCGTGTGAAAGGAATGGTAGATAGAGAGAGGGATACGCACACTTCCATCGTCTCAAACTCTTCTCTCTTCCGCTGCCGTGACAGGAAAGCAGCAGCACGGTTCTTCACAAGCCGTGCTTCGCGCTTGGAAAGTCCGCTAACATCGGGTGGGATAAAGTCTTTCGTGCTCACGCACGTCCTCGGCTTTTTCGCAGCTGAAGCAGGTGCAGATGGTGTCTGTGGTGGTGCAGCTGGGCGTTTAGTCGCAGACGATGGTGTGGACGGAGTGGCAGCAGATGCCTTTTGCGAGTGCCCACCCATCATGGACGGGGAGGTGTCGATGTGCAGACTCTGGTGCTGCTGATGTTGGTGTGGGTGTTGTTGGAGATGGAGAGTCTGGTGGTGGTGGTTATGGATGTGCTGGGAAGAAGAGGAGGAAGGCGTGGGTGATGCAGGTGATTGCGGGAAGTCGAAGTCGAATAGCCGGTGCGTGGGCATGCACACTGGGGCTTCATGGTCAGGCGACGGTGAGAGATGGATGCGAGACCGTCGGAGGACATTGAGGTTGAAGACTTCGTCTTGTGGTGTGTAGCACGCAGAGGAGTTGGAGGAGGATGAGGAAGAGGAGAGGCTGTGTGCGGAGAGTGCCGGTGAGAGGGAGTACTGCGGGTACGTCGCAAAGGCGTCCCAGGCTGAAGATACTTGATCGTGCTGCATGTCGGATAGCAGTATGTCGACGGGGAGGAGGCGGAGGAGTATTCTTCTGAGGACGGGAGAATGGCCGGGGATTCAGCCCCCATTTATAACGAACATTCGAAATAAAATAAAATTCTGTCTGGGCGGAACGGGATTCTGGCACTGGCATGGGCATGATTTACGGTATATTTTTGATATGAGGTGGAAGTGTGATCCCGGGACGCTGATTTGATTTAGTTTGATGATGATGGGATAGAAGCCAAGAACTGGAGACTCGGACGGGACGGGACACAGGTCTGCAGATACTTTGGGATACCTCCAGAGTTGCTCCATACGGGAATTCTCTACAAACGTGACCATATCGCTAATATCCTCCGCGAGTCCCGAGGACCGTCCGAGCTACTCTCTCGCTTTCTGGGATCGAATTCGAACATGGCACGAAAATCACATTTGCCGTCGTGTCGAAGAACTTGTCCACGCGACCCCACACCCATCAACCACACCACCAGGCCATTCCTCGGGCTTTTCATCAAGCCTCATTATTCTTAACCTATACCCTGAACTCCGCTAAGCCTTTCCCTTGCACCATCTTGTCTTTAACCCACGGCCCGCTATAGACATGCCTTTTTCACTCGGAGACATCTCGCGAAAAGTTCCCTTGCTCCCTATACCTGCATCCGTACTTTGAACGACTCCACCCCTCGCCCTCTCCCCACTCGTTCCTCTAATCGTCCGCAATCTCCGTCGAACTGTATACAATACCCCTACCTCCTGTTGCTCTAGCACAAACGCTCAAATAGCCTCCGCAACACGCCTTCCCCGGAGCGGACCATTCGTCTCTACCGAATTAATCCTCCAAGGAAATCACGGTACCAGAAATTTATATAAATCCCATTCCGAAGACCATTACAAGGCCATTACTGGAGGAGCCAGATATAGCAGCACGCAACCTTCCCTCCCCAATTGGTCATCCTCCCAGTCATCGCCTTCGCATATCAGTAGATCTCGCTCCCATGCAACTGTCAATGCCACGCTAGTGGTGTGCGTGACCAGTGCGTCATATAATTATAATGCCGCATCCAAGATCTCCAGATCCTTCTGAACACTCGGGACGCCTAGGCTAGGCTACATGGGTACAGTATGGAATCAATCATGATCTACACTTAGCTCAGCTCTCGCTCTTCCTCTTAACACCGTGCTGTCGCGTGTCACTTCTGTGTCCGTGTGGAGGAAAAAAAAGCCAGAGCGAGAACGGGAGACGGAAACAAAACATGTGACCCGCAGCACCACGCCGACGTGCTGCCGCGCTTCGACAGGACCGTGGATCGTTTATGCCCAACCTTGGTGTGTCTTAAGATCTTAAGGGTCGGGGAGAAAGGGTCCCTGAACTCTGACGGCCGTTCGGCCTTTTGATAATTTTGTGTCGTCGGTCTGGTGGCTCTTTTTGCTGGTGTCAGCCGATGTGTCGAGGTCGGTGCGCTGGGGATATCGATCAAGATGTCCAGACCTATTTATTGTCGATCGTCAGCGTCCGCGTTGTGAGCGGCGCGGGCGAGGTACGATTTATGTTGCTGAATAACTTCTCCGTCAACCTACCGAGCACTCGTCAAGATGAAGATGCATTCTGTCGATCACAACATGTTCATGATCCACTCCTGTCAATGTCAAGGGACTTCTCTCATCCCCGCTCGAGCTCGTCGAACGGAATATACTTTCTTGTTTGTTTGTATCCCTCCAGATCTGCAAGACACAAAAGTCTCCCGCTCTGACTCACGTACTCACGTGCCCATCTCACTCAACACCCAAAGCGCTCAATCGCTCAGAGACCGAAGCCCAAGCCCAACCCAACACACCGGATCACCCACGGCCATCACACGCATCACAGGCCACGCACTCGGCATCCCCAACCGAAAGCATCGAACATCGACGGCTTCGTGATCACACCTCCCTTCTCTCATAATAGCATACCCCGCATCCGGACTCTGTCCCCGCAATATCCGCAATCAGCGTTCTGCACCAGTGATTCGAATGCGATTCGACTTGACTTGGTCCCTGAGCTTGAACCCTTGCGCAGGCTGCCACGGTGTGGGCACTGGGCTGCTACGCCCAGGCCCTGGTGAAGCGTTCCGCTTCTTGCTTTCTCGGCTTCTCCTCCTCGAGCTCGAGATCACTGGTTGCCCTATACGCCCAATCACAGGCATTTTCTTCCTTCGAACTATTCATCGACATGGACCACCTTTCAGACCAGTTGGACTATCTCTCTCTCGTCTCTCCCCCCCTCTCCTCAATCTCGAAATAACCCGCATATACTCCCCGAGTCCCCAACGCTTCCACTACGCTTCCTCACGATCTCCAAAAACGTACCTACCGTACCCCCCACTTCCCATTTCTCCGGGCGATCCCCATCACTCGGGTCGCATCGTCCCAAAAATAATTTACAGTACCATCTACTGCTCTTTCTCCGAAAACGTGCGCCGTCGGAGAATCATACGTGTCACCACGTCTTCTCCGCCCAGCCCCTTAAGTTAACCCACAGTAATAGCAATACTACCACACGCCATCACAGCGCAACAACAGCCCGCCCGCGCGGTCGACAGCTACCCTAAGTCCAGTGACCTCAGGCTCATAGTGCTTGCGCTATACTGACATGGTTGCTTGCTACGTGATGATCTTTAACCCCCCGCCTCTCTCCGCAGATCGCGGCTCTTAATAGCATTGTTTATTCGATTTGATTTTCCTCCCGATGCGCATGATGACAAGGGAAGACACGTTGATCGTTGCTATTTTTCGTGGTTTTTCAAAATGTGATCCCGTGCTCGCGCAGAGATGCAAGACTTTCACATTTTGGGATTATAATTGTTCTTTGCAAAATTGGAACTTTCGCTCAGGAATGTGGAAGCTGTTTTCAGGGCTGTATTTTTTTTGCTGTCTCGTTCTAATCTCTCTGGCGGTGTCCCGTTTAACCAAGGGTAAATAACGAGACAATGAATGACAACGAATAATCCGCATGCCCCAAGCCAAACTATCTACCGCGCTGATCAAACGTACTTGGCAACGACAACCGCGGATGCTGTACATGTATGTTTCAAAGAGACACCTCCAAATGTTACCGCTGTTCTAGTCGACGCCTACTGTCTCGTCCTATGCGCAGATCTCCCAGAAACTGTTTTTCGCACTGGTAAAGGCGTGTCTCGAAGCATTCTTGTGACCATCGCTCATACTGGATCCCGTGCTCTTTTCGTGGGGATTTCTGTGTTTATTTGCGGAAAGGTCAAGAATTATTATTATTATACGCCGGATCTTGGTAATTTTCAAGTTTTACTTGCGTACTTGCAAGATAGGTATGTTATCTATCTCTGGCTGCTCTGTTGGTTACATGCTCGTTGGTCTTGACTTCACGAAACCATTTCGAAGGCAGCAACGAGTCGAAAAAGAATTCCAAAATTTTCTGGACACAAACGCACACCGTTCGACGTGTCACTACCCTTACATCTCCAGAAAAAACTCGGCGACGACATTAATATGCACTATCTTGCATTTCGATCTGCGGAATGCCATCCCAAAATGCCCTACATACTCTTCCTTGTGACTGTCGCTCGAACTGCAACCCGTGCTCGATTCGTGGGGATTTCGCATTTATTTGTGAAATGGTTTACGAGGTCTAATTATTATGCGCCGGATCTTGGAGATTACTTGGCTCTTTAGCCTCACCATGACGAGACTGATATAACTCCTCGAGATCTGGCGTCTGGCTTTATCTCTTAAAATCTGCAACGATTGCGCATCTGGTCAGTTGATCTTACACTCCGGGGGAAATCACCACCATCGTCTCGTGCAAGAGAAAACCAAAATCATTCTTGGCAACAATGATGCGCATGTGAAGCGTGTCAGCCTCTTCGCATCTCCAGATAAATCGCGAATCCCATTAATACGCTCTGGCCGTACATTGCGATCTCCATTGGTATCTCCCCCCGCGTTGCAAAAATGCAACTCTCCTATATCCTCCCTCACACTAACATCCCGTGCTCCGTTCGTGGGGATTTTGCTTTATTTATGAAAAGATCTTTGACGACAATGATTATAAGTCGGATCTTGGCTTCCACTTGGTCGACTGGGCTCTTTCAACGATGTGGACGTATCTCGAGATCTAGCGACTAACTCGTCTCTAACTTTCCCGCTCATTGGAGTCCTGGTTAGTCCATATTTCCGTCTGAACAAGTAACGAGTATGCAAAGAATCGTTGTGAAGACAGGATTAATTTCGAACCTTCACATCACTTCCGATGAAATCCCAACCAACTGCACTTTATCCATCTACCCTCATATCCAAATACGACTCGCCATCTCGCGCTCTACGCCCACAGTACACCGTCCCGCCCACCCGCCTGATGCTGCCATCACCGCATGACCTCTCTCACCAATCCATCCCAATGATCCCATACCTCCCTGGTTACCTCTTTCCCTCAACTATTTTTGACTTCCTCTTGGCTTCGCTCAGTCAATCTATTTTCATCATGCACTTGGCTTTCCCCGCATTCATTCCTTCGGTCGCTTTATAGTTCATTCAATGGCGCGGTCATTCATTGGACAGCGCTCGGATTCACGCGTATCCCATGTGTACATATGCCATGGCGTGCAGGCATGATGGCGTCACTACAAATGAACTGCGCTAACGCGATATCGACCGACTGTTCCCACCGTTGGTCGCCGATATCTTTTAAAATGGTTAACGTTTCGGCCGTTGTGCACTGCACCAATGCACCGCTCCGTGGTTTCTCCGAGCGTTTGACATTAGCGCCGGGCATGGGTTTGCCTCCCCATCGGACGCATCGAAGTGAATAATAATATTTTCAACCAGGTTTCGGTTTAAGGAGCTCTTCGCCTCTACATCACGTCTTGCAGTCTTCGATCACTATTAGATTATCTCCATCACTCATATCGACGCCGGCATAGCATGGATCAAAGTCGTGATATCCGATCAGTTAATCCAACACAACTGCACGGCTGTACCGGTGCGCACCACCATCTATCTTACAGCATTTAGCATCGTCTTCTCACTCGTAGACTCCATCTTAGTCTCACACAATAATGGTTGCACGGCCAATAGCGATGGGGGAGCACACCAACGTTGACGCCGACGGTGTACATCGGAGAAGTTCGGGTGAATGCGTGTGAGGACGACTATCCATCGGTACTACAAGTGTCTGAACGGACCGACCATCCATGGTATTACTACAATACGGTGCTTCTCGGCGAAACGCAATCTTCACTTACGTTGTCAACGTTAACGTTAACCTCCGGCGACTTTCGAGCTCGGACACCGCCCCGACGTCCAAGATGACGCGATTTCGTGTGAGGAATTCCAACTCCTTTGGTTGTAAAACAGGATTTTACACCCACTCCACAGCTCGAAGCCTGAAACGGACCGCACAAACCGTTCTCCTCTGTATTCCCCTTGGCGCTGAGTACGCGCAAAATGCCGCGGGACATATGTTCGCAGCAACATCGATACCATCAACTCACGATATCCATTCAGTTGCAATGATCCCCGGTAACTTCCACCTCACCTAGACATCGGGAGTCGGGAGATCAACCGGAATGCGCGCCCCATGAGAAAAAGTAGTGGTATTGGCAGATAATGGTGTCTTGTGAGTTTTACGCTACCGGAAGATTCTGCATGCGAAGATGGCGATGAATATGGGGCAGTGTGGTGTGGAGAATTCAGTGACCAAGGCAAGTTCGCAGAAGGATTCATCGAGTTCACGGAATGTACGAGTACGTAATTGATCCATAACGATGTACGTAAATCACCCAAACCACTGACTGAAATTTGTAAATTTCCTCTCCCATCCAGGATCGCCTTGGAGAGAGGAGGCATTACGATTGATGTCACTAGATAGCTGACCCCAGGACCGACAGGATATTGACTTGCAAATTGTGATCGAAACGGTTCGAAACGGTCATTTGCAGATTGCGCAGCAAAATCGAATTTGACGTAACCTGAAAGCAGGTAGAGAAAATGAGAATCGGAGTAAAAAAAACATGTGGGTATGGTGGACTCTGTTATTTAATCTGATGCGAGAGGATTGTGGTTCCCTTATTGACTTGATTGTTTCAGGCTTCGAAATATTTTCAAAGGTGAATGCAGCCTTCATGCTTATTGGTTCCCGGATCGATATTCGTGTTCGGAGAATACTGGTGTTCCGAAATCAACTGAAGTATTCCCTCAGTTCGAGTTTTGGTGATTATACATTCTCAACGGTGATTGATATGCTTCGATAGCAGATTAATATTTTACACGAAAGAATCCTACCCAACTCAACTTCGAATATTCAGAAAAATCCGCCGGGGTGCTGAGCTTTAGTGGGGTGTTCAGGGACAATATCACGGCCAGACTGGCTGGGTAAATTCCGAAGATACGTTGCATAGGTGGTGCCGCGTCACAAGAAGCGGTAGGAACCGACCAATTCAAATGTTTCTCAAGATGAGCCGGTAATTCGCGTGTCTACGAACGGGGATCAGGCAATAACCCCACAATTCCTCGTCACCGGATCGATTCTGCCGCACTGTCTCTGCGCCTCGACGCGGAGGCACTTAAACAAGGCTTCGACAGTCAGGTGGCAGCCGACGGATCAACCTAAACTTGACAGTCTTCTGTTCTCTGCTGCCGATCATGATTCGCATAGGCAACTGATCGATGTCGGCGTCGAATGCCGGGTCCACGAGTAGAATAACCATGCGAGGAAAACACTTTCCACGATACGGACCAAACCAAGCTACTGTACCTGCAAGATACCCTTCGACTCCGTGTCAACGTTTCTGCAAAAGAGATGAACAGAGAAGGAACGGAACTTCTCGGGCCTTGATATACTGCCAGTAGCCATGCAGTTATTCCAGAATGTGTGCAATGCGGAAACAAGCTTGATCAATTGACCTGTCCACGACGGCGGCGGACCGCCAGCTGTTCGTAATATTTCGTGCAGAATGTTTCGAGACTTTAGACCTTACCGAAAGAACGTCGAGTGCAACGTTCAATACGGTGTGGAGGCAGAGTATGGGCTAGGTTGCCCCAGCTGGCTGGTTGTTCGTATGTCTTCTTCATGAAAGGTCGAATATTATTATTTAATAAAATAAAGAAGACGCAAAAATGGAGACACGTGGGTCTGGCGCCTGTTCCGGTGTTCGGCGCCTACACAGAGCACACATTTTATGGTCTGACTCCTTGACACATGCAACTTGAGGAACCAAGCATCTAATGATTTACATATTGTTGTATGGCGTTCAGCGACATCGGAGAATAACGGGAAACTGAGATTGAGATAACCGCCCCCAACGCCGCGGAAGCAAAACCCTCCATGTCAGTTTGATGCATGCAGAGATTCGCTCTGCCGACACACTCAAATTAAAGACAAATGGTCCACCAATCCTTCCGCGTTACTTTAAAAGGTACCTGAACTTTGTTAACATTGTCGGAAGATTCACGGAGGAAGTCCCATGTAAAGTAATAGTGTACACACGAACATTCCCTCGGCCAGATCATCTCCCTCAGCGGCCCGATCCTTTATCCCTTTCATGATACCGTCCTCTCTACACACTGCGCTCACTTCAATGTTTCGGCACTTTTGACCATGTTCACGTTAGCCAATAGCAATATATTTACATCATTCGCGCAACACGGAAGCAGATTCACCTCCACGTGGATCAAAGATTTGCACGGTGAAAGGGACCAACGGAACGGGGAAGCCGGTGGAGCAAATATGTTCTGCCTTTCCGAAAAAAACGACGCTAAAACATCTATTCGCAACGAGTTAATTATGTGCAGGTTGTTATCTCCAGTTCAAAGGTGTTCGCACATTCGTCGTCGCATTGAACTAACGCAGGTCGAGTAGGACAGGTGATGCTAGGATTCCCAAAATATGCCTAGGACAGATATAGGGATCCGACGGTTTCCCGAAGCCTTCGTTGCGTAGCATTGGTTGACCATTGCGGTGTTACTGGCTTTCGTCGATCATCCATTATCTGAAGAATCGGCGCAGTTTATTAATAACAAGACATGATTTTCAGATTAAATATGTCTTTAAATGGCCTGGCAAAAGAAGATTCTTACCGCGTGTCTTTGTTACTGAAAATTGCCAAATTATTAAATTGGGGCAAGGTTTCAGTGGCAGATCGCAAGGATTGCTTCATTTGACCAGAGATCGGTGTTCTGTATCTTGAAATTTGAGGCAGACTGCATTCCGAGTCTGCTGTATTTAACCACATGCCATTATAGCTCATGATTTATCCCAAGGAGCGGTTCTATTCGAATAACGAATATTTTGTAGATTCGTTTACATGTAAGTATTCAGAACACATTCGAATTGCTCAAAGCCGGTTGCTCGATTAGAAGATATTCACCGCAAGAAAAAATTGAATGTATTTAACAATGTTCAAAGCATTTGTTTGCTCTCCCTACGAAAGTAGGAAATCAGGGAAATGTCACTCCCCTTTTCATCGAGGTTCCCTGCAGGTCATTGGGATTACGGCCGGACTGTCCTGACTTTTCAGACGATTCAATTCAATCTAACCGTTTCTTCGTGAGAATCATATTGTCCACATTGCGTACACTATGTTAACACAAAAACTCAGAACCGTGATTCCTATCCACTCTCGCAGTATGTGACGATCGTCGCTTGACACCAGTCTCGGTAGCTGCTGTCTTTTGTGAATAGCGAGATACATGCCCGTTCCATCTTTGTGCCGTACGTTTCAGCCATATGTTTCCAACATGTTAAGCACTCTGATCGTTTTCGCTCGGCCAAGCGATCCCGTTCCAGCCAGACCGTAATCATGGCTTTGCATGCCTCGGCATAAATGAGTTCGCCGCAAAACTCGTTCGTGCATGGGTAAACCTATCGTTGAGAGCGAAGTTAGATCACAAAATTGGAACTCATTACATGATATGCAAGATTTCACCACGGCAGGGATGGGATGACCACAGTAGTTCTTTTTGCGCTCAGAAGCGACTTGACACATTTGCGTTGCAGTGGAGAGATGCTTCGAATGAATGTGGGTCAATGTTAGACATTGCTTCTGCTCTTTATAAGGCTCGTTACGACGTTGGCAGTGCACTCCAGGACAAGGAAACCTATAATAGTACAGGGCTAGAATCACTATATCACTCACGTAGCATCATTGTCATCTTTGCGGTCCAATTAATTCATCTGGAGAGATTACCCGCGTTCTGCGAAGATAGTGATGGGAGACGCAATCTGATGAGGTGCTCATTTCAACAAGAGCCGGTCAAAGTTTTTAAGGAAAACGGGTAACCAGTTTCAAGGTCGGGCAGAACAAGACGAGGGAATTGCCTTTGCATCAATTGTGAGATCTGAGGCGTAGGAACGGTCGTCGATGCCATCTGAGTTTAGGCGGCGAATATCAGTTTTGGATGAAACACCGAGGTTGAAAACAAGAGAAAATAAGATGGCTGTGCGGGAGGCTTTGGATGCGAAGCGGTGAAGGTATAGACAAGGCAAGACAAGATCATGGAAGGCGATACACCAGCGATAGGCGCCTAAAACCTTTTGTTTCTCCCTGACTAGGCACTGTGAATTACGTCTAGAGATAATGTAGTTTATATGTCGAAACCATCTCAGCATGACAACGGCTAAGACTCATAAAATCGTTGGCTGGTATTACGCTATTGTCGTCAAAAGATAAACCACGTGGCGTTTGCGTGACCATCGCCATGTGACACTGATAAGTCACACCAAAATTTTGCCATTGCAGATGCTCGAAATCACCGCATCACTCTTTCTAAACCATGAATACTCTGGAAACCACAGCTTCCCTCACCACCGTTTCTCGCATTATTGGAACTCCTCAGATCAGCCTGTTGTCTTCGTGGCTTGTAGCTCTCTGAGTCAGTGACTCTCCATCAAAGAATGTTTGAAATGGCTATCGACCTTGCAAAACATAGTGACGAGTTAGGGATTTTATTTTCAGCCCTTTTGGCATGAACTGCTGAGTGTGTCTCATCGGTGAGTCTCGTGGTCCCACTATATGGTTGCAATCTCAAACATTCGTCGCACTCATTTCGAATGTCGTTCATTATAAACGTGATTTGTCTCACACCACGACAGCATGTGCGAAATAGCCGCAGAGCAAATAATGGCTACTGGTCGACCTATGTGGAACATTTTAAATATGTCGGCGGGCAGCATTCATGCTTGCCCATTTCCATCACGAAATCATGAAACGATCTAGGAGGCGTGGATGTTGATCGAGCGCAAGATGAGAAACGTCTTCTACGAGTGATGCTTCTTGGGCTCCGGCCTCATCAGCACGATATCTGAGCCAGGTGTCTGGTATGACGTTGATGTACGCCAAAACCTTTCTACTCCACCTCGCACCGTTGACCCTTCTTCACGAACGGTGTAGCCGGATTACATTCGATGAGTCACGGCTACCTCATCATCGAATACCTACGACCCGGCACGCACAGGAAACAGAAGCTCTCATGTGATGGCTATACACATCATCTGCATCATGTCGGAACGAATACGGAACGGCGTATCATTACCAAAGATACGCCTTTCCAGCGACGAAGGCTTTCAATAGTGTACCTTCTGCCGGCGAAGGTTATCCGGTACATTGGAAAACATGGATTATATTTCGATAAGAATGCAGATGCGATGCGTCGGAGACGGCGGCTGATGATACGACACTAAAGATGTCCATGTGATCGCGCCACCATGAATGTCTTCGCCTCACAGTGCATTCAGGTGCATGCGCCTCTAAGGTACGTTCTCACTGTCTATTTGGTGTCGGTAATATTTGTTCATAGTCTGACATACCACAGCAAGGGCGTGTCCTGGTTATGACGCCTGTAACGATAACTTGTGTGCCAACATCGCCTATGTTCATTGCAAAGAACCGCTCGCCAGGTATATACAATACTCCGCATTGTACCAGCTGGCGATTCTGACCATATATTTTCGACGGTATGTATGTTATTCGGAAAATAAACACTTTGATGGATTCACTCCAACTGTCTAAACGGGCCGCAGGGTCCGGGAGTTAGGGCTCACGTCTCTGCCAACACACTTGCTGGTGACAACTTTTTACTTACGGTTGAAGCGTATTTCAATCATTGTCCATGATTAATCTCCTCTCGAATACCGTGCCATGACTTCAGGAAACGACATCTCCCTCCTCCTCCTCATCTAGAGGAAGCTTCGGTGATGTCTGGCATTCCGGGTCCGATGCCGTCTATGGGCAATCATTGTACTTTTTCTCGTGGGTATATAATTTTACAAGCTCGCTTCTACCGAATTCCGTACCATGGCTTTTCTCTGTTGCAGGCGTAATAATTGATCTCCTTCCGGCTGGTTCAATCATAGTCATTCAGCCCCGTTTCTTCGCCTTCGAAGATCAGCCAGTTTTTCAAAGAAATAGTATGGACGCTTGGAAGCTCGGTATGGACGTACGGTGGCGCATGCTCGTAAATTTCGCATACCGCTTTCGTGAATCTGTCCAAATCCGTTCGCGAGGCATGCAAACGCCATTCAAGCCGCCCGCACATCACTCTCTCCATCTGGTTTATCATCCTTAGTGGAAACATATTCTGCCCAACGACCCTCCAATCCGTACTTGAAAGTGTAGAATCATAGACGACCTTCGCGGCGATCATGTATGCGGGTAAGAATAACTGGTGTCCTGCCGATCCTTGGGCAGCAGGAAATAATGTTTTGAGACGGCGGAGAAGCGCAAGTGCGGTAAAAAGCACCAAATGATCTAGACGAGTCCGGTGGAGTGCATAAGCAATGAAATGTGTCAGAGAGATGTTAGTTGGCGGAGATGTCGGGAACAAAGGTGGCAATTCCTCTGGACAAGAGAAATTGTGTTTGATGAATCGAGCAGATATCTTTGCATGTACGCGATAACCATAATAAGGAGCTTGTGAAGCATTACTATGGGACGAAGGCGACTGGCATTGAAAGTTGACTGGGTCTTTCGTGCAAAAATAAATGTTTATGAAACGAACCTCGGAATGGAGTGAGAGTATATGGCCAGGAGGTCGGCGAACAGGTTGGCGACCTCGCGCTGTATCCATTTGTATGGAGCGTAAAATTTGGTTCAGAATAGTGGTTGGCTATGAGGAAGCCTGACCGATGAACGGAAAGGAACTAAGAAGGTCGGAGTGGCTTTATATGAGGCTACATAAGAAAGACAAGGCGTACAAGACCCGATGCGCGTGAAGGCTATATTCCCCGCAGTGGGTGGCAAGTAACAAAGCAAGTGGCCTAGACTCAGTTAGCCACAACCTATGCATGTCTTGGACGGGAATTGGTGGTGGCATCTTGGTGGCAATGTTGAATAAGCCCTTGTTGTCGTTTGTTGGCGATCGTTGTACACAATCGAAATGTGGCAATAATGTGTAATGTCGAGTAAAAGATGAAGGCTATCAATTTCTGTGAGTTGAAAATGCAAGGCGCAAATACGTACAATTGGGTCCAGCCGGAATAAATGAAGGTATCGTTATGGGTGGGTTTGGCCAAACGCCTCCAGCAAGGCTCTATCCGGTCTTGTCCAACGATCAACCGATAACGTTGCGACTTATTCCGGTGGGTTCTCCACAGACCTCCCACATAGACTTTTATCCATCATTTGTCGTTAATTTCGTTCGAAATTGACTAGAGATCTGGGTAGAAATGAATGCGAAGGTGTTTGGAGATTATTGTTTGAGATTCAGCCTATGACACGGAAAGATAATACAGATTTGCGCTGAGCTCGAATGAGGCATTTGTTTGCGATGCAACCGAACGAGCGAGGGACAGAGATAAAGCTCGATAAAGGCACGTCTGAACAAGAAGTCGTCGTTGACGATGACGTGATGACCTTGTTCAAAGACCATATGGCAAGCACGTGTAATGTGGCGGTGCACACACGGGGCCTTTTTGCTCTCTCATCCGCACACTTTCGCGTTCTTTGCACGTCCCGTTTTTGTCCGGTTTCTCTCCTCCCCAACCACTTCTGATTGGCGCATTCTGAACTGACACTCTTCCAACCAGTCTCTGCGCATCCCCAATTTCGATACTCATCCAGAACTAGTCGCTCAAATCATCAAAACACCATCGTTTTTTCTCTTGCGCTTGGTTTAACATCAACGGTGTCAGCTCCCTCCCCTCCGTTTGCTTCTTCCTCTGAACTGAGCGGCAGAAACCTTGATCATTCTCCGGGTGCGGGCGTTGGAGGGTTCTTGTGCAATTCGTTTCAGGAATACATCCCTTAGCCGGCTCCGAGGAAATTCAAAGCAAAAAATGAGTGCGACGATATCTTATTCATTTGATAAAATGCTAACTTTCAATGCTGGCTCATTCGTGCTTCGCCGTGATTGCGCCAGGGACATATTCACCAACTTAGATATCCGAACAGATCACACCGATTGTGGCCGCCTGCGGCGTCTCCTATCATCGTTTGATACGACCACGATCTCGCCGCCACCACATTACGGTGCTGGCAGATCCGAACGCCACTTAGTGTCCGATGATCGCCATGGTGATCGCTCGATGACTTCGCTCTTCGCCTCCGTCTCGCTCTGTCAGGCGCTATATTTGGAAGAGCAAGTCTAATTCGGTCGCCAGACAAGTGTAATCTCAAAAATACCGTGATTGCGTAGACGATCGCCGCAATGTCTCCACAGAAAATTGGTATTCGCAGAACTAAACGAGGCGTTCTGGATGCTTAACTGCGCTATCATATCTTTTCACTGTATCTCGTCGACATGCAACCCGCTCATGGTTAACCTACGACCATACTGACCGTCCAGAATGTTTACGCATTCGGCGCACCACATTACAAACACACGATGAGGTCCCAGATCCCTTTACATCAAAGACGAAATCCGAGATTGTCCACCATTACGGCTGCTCCTCGCCATCCGTCTTCGGCGGTTGCCCATTCCACCATCATGACGTTTTTACATCTGAGGATCTTGAGCTTGCGATTCTAGGATGTGAGGAGTGGTGGAGGCGGCGCTCTTCTGTATCGTAGGCGTTTTAATTTACATTGATTATTTTTGTAAATGGTCTTGTTGAGACGTCAAAGACTCAGGCGGATGCAAGGTATGAATGAATGGTGTCCCGATACAACGCCGTCTACTAAACTACTTTGTTATCGCGCATGAATTTACTTCTATCGTCCGGAGATTGTCGTCGTATGTTAACGCTCGTCACTATGTCCACGGAAATGATCAGAGTTTGACCATGATCGGAGAACGCCGATCACACACACGTGGTCAAACCCGTAGTGTGCACAGCCACCTTCTCCAATTTTGTTTCCTGCCTTCGAGCTTTGTCGCGAACGCGAACAAGATTGCTGGGAATAGCCCTAATTTTCCTCGAAGTGTCATACACTCAAAGCGTGGCCTGGGACTTTTACGAACAACTGTGGAGAGGAGCACGTATATGTCGAACATAGGATCAAAACGCTAAATGTTGCAACGAACCCTTCCTCGCTAGTCTGGCGAAGGCTAGAAGGGTCTCCGGATTGATAGGTTCTCAAAAAAGGCTTTTGGCCTGAAGCGCAGAATTGTGACACACGTTGACGGCGAGGTATCGTCCAGCAACTTCTTTCCTTGCGGCGGAAGCACGACGACACGGAGCAGAATCGAGGCCGTGCACTCATTTTGGCAGTCAAACTCCATTCAGCAGTACCAATGCCTACTCAGCGTGATGTATTTGGTGTTCTTTTGATTGATTCTGGAATCCATGCGTGATCCAGGCGTGCTTCGATATCGAACCGTGTTTCGGAGGCGATACGTTTGCCATATAATCCGGACGCGAGTAGAAATTCACAGTTTTTCTCTCCTCGCCTTTTCGTACGTTTTGGTGTGTACGAGCACCATGGTCGATTTCCCTGGTACCACAGGGAACACAGAACCAGGACGTCCAGGATTGTTCTTCTTGAACGACAGAGACGATGTTGACGACATCTCTCAAACCTTTGGTTCGTCATTAGATGCCGTCTTATCGCCGACGGTGTTGGTGGGCAGCGAGACGGTCCACCCACGTCCACAACACCCTGCTGCAAGCAATCCTGCCTTCGTCGACCTACCATCGCGTTACTCGTTCTCCAGCTTCAGTGCTTCCGCTCGTTCTCGTTCTCGGCCGGGTACAGGTCCCAGCACCGCCGATCCTACGCACTCCCAGTCAAGCAGTCTCAGCGAGGTTCCTCGCCCGCCTCTCCCTCACGATGGTGCTATACCCCCGTTTCCTCGCCGATTCACTCAATCTTTCAGTCGTGACTCACTGGCCTACCCGCCTCCACGTTCCCTATCATTCCTAGCTGGTCCGCCTGAGAAGGCGAAACGGAATCCTACATCTAACAAGAGAGCGAAATCGACGGCTTTGTCTGAAGGCGATGTCATACCCAAGCCGTGGCTTCAGAGGAAAGATCCGTACGATCGCATTGCGTACCTGGTCACAGCCTCTGCGACATTGCTAGGTGTGGTCTGTGCCGCGCTCCTCTGCTTTTTCGGCGCACGCAGCGTGCCGAAAGTCGGGAACTTGTGTTTGGTGATGGATGAGAACTTCGACACGTTCGATACGTTGAACGTGTGGCGGCACGAAGTCGATCTAGGCGGATTTGGGTGGGTTTTCATCTCTCTCTCTTTCATCACCCATCGTCCGATGCTGAACTCCACGTCGTCGATTTTAGGAATGGACAATTCGAGATGACAACGTCCTCGCCTAACAATTCCTTCGTCAGAGACGGCGTCCTATACATCGTCCCTACTCTCACCTCTGACGTCATCGGTAACCAAGCCATATTCGACGGATACACCTTCAACCTCACGGACTGTACAAACACGAACAAGACCGCGTGCGGCGTTGTGAGCAACAGCAGCACGCAGACCGTTATCAACCCTGTGCAGAGCGCACGGATCACGACGAGGAATAGCCATAATATCCAGTATGGTAAAGTTGAGGTTCGCGCGAGGATACCGAAAGGGTTAGTTGATTCGCCTTTCCCGCCTCGCTGCGTGTTCTGTTGCTGATCAGTCCTTTTCTACGTTTCTTTTCACTCTATCACTCGTAGCGATTGGGTGAGTCATTTAGTCTCGAATCTAATTGATTGGTCTCGTTCGATGACACAGTCTGTAGATCTGGCCAGCGATCTGGATGTTACCCGTGGATGACGCCTACGGTCCATGGCCAATGAGTGGTTCGTGGTCAAGTCCTTAGCCATACAACTTCATTTATTCATTATTCGATAATGTGACAGGCGAAATCGACATATTGGAATCAAGAGGGAACGATCTCCTATACACCCACCAGTACGTTACTCTAATCAACATCCGCATTCCTAATTGCATGATCCATTTCGGAAACTAGAGGTCGAGGTTTCATAACCTCCTCACTAAACTGGGGTCCGATATCATTCATCAACGCCGTCGGGAAGACATTCGGATGGTGGTCGGTCCGCAGAACGGATTATTCAGACGACTTCCATACCTATGTACTCGAGTGGACTCAGGATTATTTGTACGTCTCTCCATCTTCGAATCATCTAGATATTGGTCGTCTGAACTTTTAGGACGGTGTATGTCGACTCACCACTCCACCGCTCGCTTCATATCCGGTTCGACGAGCCGTTCTTCAAGCGCGGGAACTTCCCTACGACGGTGCAGAATGGAACTGAAGCGATCGTGCTGGAGAACCCCTGGGCTGGGCGGGGGAACTCTGCGCCATTTGATCGCCGTGAGTAACGGTCTTCAATTTTTGAAGAAAAACTTAATTTAATGAGTAATGGTCATTGACAGCTTTTTATTTGATCATGGACGTGGCGGTTGGTGGTACGAATGGATGGTTCCCAGATGGTCAAGGTAGCAAACCGTGGCTTGATGGATCGCTCAGTTCGTCATTCTGACTTTTTTTTTGTGATCGGCGAGCTGACGCACAGGAAATTGTATAGCGGCGATGTATAACTTCGCACAAGCGCAGAAGCACTGGTACTCTACCTGGCCATCAGACGTTACGCAGCGCGGAATGGCAATGTAAGTGTGCCAATATCACCTTTATGAAGTGTACTAACGCGCACGTTTGATGACAGTGACTATGTTAGGATGTATCAAAAGTGCTAATCGACACACCAGTTTACACCTCTCGATATAATATGTCTGCGGCTCTGTGGGACGCTCATTCGAAGTTTAAGCATTCCTTTCGATATGGTCTATCGTAATACGTACGTTCGTAAGGATTCATACAATGCCGTAATGTTTGGGACGTCAGCTGTATGTTAGACTAAATTATGGAGTTGACGTTGACGATATGAGAGGACTACAACACGTTACTAATGGCATGAGGAATTATCTCGGGGTTGGTCGTCACTGTGTCGCCGTGTGTAAAACGGGTGGACCGAGTTGATCCGAAAAGAATTAGTCATCTATGATGTCACGCGAATGTCACTCGTGGACATGCGAATTTGCAGCCAAAAACAAGGACCCACAGACACTTCAAGGTATATGGTCTCGCACCATAGCACAGCAACAGGTGTCTGATAATCGTACTGCCACATCGGATAAGCGCCTGCAACACCTTTCGAGTGTGAGTTCGATGGGTGTATTCGATGTTCGACACTGACCTCGATACCGTTCCTCCTGAACATGGTCAACAAACAGAGAATAGATGTCCAAAGGCTCAGCCCTTCGACCTCCCACCCACCTTGGGCAATCTATGAGTCTCAACTCTCCCACGTGGTCGAGGCTTGCCATTGTGGACACCTGGTCCATATGAAGAGGTTGATGGTTCGGTGACCCCTGTCAGACTGGCTGATGTGGGCTACATGTTGTCGGTCATTTAAATTAACTTCCAGTCCCCTGGGATCTGACATTTTGGAACTAGGAAAGGTCGGTTTGTGACGCTTTTCAACGCCGCAGCAGCCTCCCCGTCAGCTTCGGATGATTGTAAACCGTTCCCTCAAGAGAAGCTGCGTGACCCTCTTCTCAATACAAGGACAGTGGATAGGATCACCACGCTTTCCGTTAACGCACATGTCGAGAATATCAGCGCAGACCAGTGAGCATTAATTTACTCAAGTTTGGAGCATACTTTGACATGTAAATCAGATTCGAGGGATTCGGGAAATGTACAGACATACGCACATGTTTATAGTAGATTCCAGGCAGGAGCTGTGAAGATGGAATCATTTGATTTGCGTCATCCACTGTTCTACTCAGATTACTGCTTCAGGCACTGCGAATCTTGGCTTCAAGCGGCACACGCAGCGGATGAGGACATTGAAATCAAGGATCTTACATTTGTGACTGGGATTAATATGGTGAATGCCTGGGCTCTATTTGCCCTTCCATCCTCATCTGGTGGCTGTTCAATTCAATTCACGACAGGCCCAACTACTATGCTTGCCATCAGAGAAGATTCTCAATCGTCTAATCCATTGGACTGCCCGCCAATAATGAATTTCGGCCCAGTCGGTCGTAAAGAACCAGGATCCCTGGATCAATGTGTCACCATTCGCCGATTCAAGATGCACCGTCGAATGCAGAAGCTCAGATGGAAAGTGGGCCAAGGTCTCCGGAAAGTCATTGTAAAACGCACAGAAGTTGCGGATGCATTGACTAAGCCAGAGAGTGCAAAGGAAGAAGACATCGAAGAGGACAGCGAAACATCAAATGACAACAAGAAAGGTCGAATACGCAGGCGGAAAGCTAAACCCTCTCCCGGATGTTCCATTGAAGCAACTGATCTACCAAATGATCGCCGAGGTGGTGGCGGAGGCGGCGCAAGTTCAGGTGGTAAAGATGGAGATCCTAACAGGGGTTTACCTCCTGGAAACGGCGGGGGTCGGCGGGACACAGGATCTGGCAGCTCAGGCTCGGACAGTGGCAATGGAACCCTCGGTCAGGTTACTCGGTATACATTGAATGCCGTTGTTACAGTTAGTCCTGCGGACTGTGATGTTAACACCACACCATCAACTAGTGAGTCTGATGATCACGTCCAGGTGAGTAATTTAGCGCCGTGTCCCTCTACGTTCATATTCTTAAAATGGGTTTTTAATCGCAGAGTGATTCTGAGGACGAATCCGTCGATTATAAACCTATGGAGCCTCTTGATGCACTTCTCGAGTACATTTTAGAGGTAAGCTAATGATTAGCACGGTGCAGAAAGTGCCTTGATATCCGGTTCAGGCATGTCCTTCGGCTAGTTATGCTTGCGCAGGAGATCATGACTTAACAAGATTTCCGTGGGTTCGTCGCAATATTTAGGTTGCCGAAGTCTTTTTTGCTGACATCATCATAGATGTTTTTTGATAGAGACTCATTCCCCGCGCAATTGAAAACAATGAAACCAGAGGTCCACCTTCAACCAAACGGTCGTGAGTTCAAGCATGATGGTAGCGTCAATTTGGAAACTCACTAAAACTATAGTTGCTTTCCTCAAAGACAGTGTTTATTACATGTCTCTTGCATCCCAAGATTTGAACGCTGCAATGCAAGAATTTAGGGCCAACTGGATATCTCAACTACACGCAGAGGCCGCAAAGTTAATCGGGGGGCCAAAATCAACCACCTTTCATCCCCAACCATTTGTGGTGTCATCAGAGTTCACGGAGGGTTCACGAGCAACCGGAACAAGATTCTCAGAAGGACTGCCAAAGGCATCAGTAGCAAAGGGGCGTGGCATTAGCAGGGCTCCATGCGAGAACTGTTCTAACCCTCGAGTAAAAGTCATAGTGAGTAAACTTCAACTCATTGAGGAATGTCGTCATCAATGACAACCGATGTTTGAAATCTATGCAGTGTAACACACTACCCCCATACTCTCCCGAGCTGTGCGAGAGATGTAGTGATCGAGGACTGGAATGTCGTCCACAGTCCAAAACTCCGCGCAAAGCAAGACGCAAAAAATTCCAAAGCGAAGCTGGACAACAAGAGAACACCACATCGCAACCTCCATCTGCGGTTCTTCACGACAGTCCTGCATAACAATGAAAGTTCCCGATCAATTTCTGAGGTACGGCGCTTGTCTCACTTGGAATAGTACTGCAATGAAAGCATAGGAAAGATTCGTCAATGAGGCAAAATTTGGATTGTACACAGATTATGTTACGTCGGTATGTCTGTATTAGAAGTCGACGCAGCGCTAGGCAAAAAGCCACGACGTGATTCTGCTGTTTATAAAAGTTCGAGGGGATGATACATCGTCGCCACACATGCATGTGTAACTTGAAGACGGCGTTGCGGAGGCGTTCAGGTTTGCGGGAGGATAAGGAACAGTTCTTGTCATCGAAAATATATTGGATGAAACTGCTGGTGTCTTCGGCGCCAAGCGGGCCAAATTTCACCATCAGACAAGACAATCTCAGACCAATCAGTACGATGGTGATTAACATGGTGTATACATGGCTATGCTAAGTTCTATTTTAATATTGCTCAACGGCGCAAATTTAGAAGGAAAAATGATAGCAAAGCAATGAGGCCACATGATTGACTTTGGCCTCTAAGTGTCTGTGGTTCTATCTTTCCAAGCTTTTATAAATTCCCGTTGAATTTCAGCTGATAGGTACCCAGGCTCTTCGTTCAAGGTTGCCCCATGGTTCTGGAGCGCGTATTCTCCTCGAAGACTTCATTATTCTGATGTATACGTCAAAAACAAAAATCACGATAATTATTACCGAGACAGCCAAGCGATAAACCGTCATTTCAAGTCTGAATTTTGCCGTCTTTGAATTGATAGCATCTGTGGTGCATATTCAGTCTCGACTAGCAACTCAAACACTCGCTCTGTCTAATAGGTCACAGACATAGAGAACCTTGCCAAATGTAATAAAAAAATTCTCAGCTCTCGGATTATTTTTTCATTGATATGACGCACCGTTGCGATCGAAGTCCCATATGTGTTTCATATTGACTCGGGGATCGAACGGAAAGAAATATTGAACTCCAGAGCGTATATGTGAATGTCGAAGAATGCTACAAACGTCCTAACTCTTCAAGGTGGATCCGGACAGATGAATTCGTTAGAATCACCGTACATTAAACCGGAGCAGGGAGACTGAGACCGTACCCAACGCTACAGAGTCGCACTTCCTGTCAGGTTATTTTGACGGAGACTGGGTCGCCGGCGCGGTGTCCGTCCGCTGTGAGAGTTTGCGTATTGACTGGGGAGGAGAAGTGTTAGTATTTGCCCTTTTCTCTGGAGCGGAGAGCGGAAAATGAGATGAGAAAGAACGCGGATGAGGTGAGGGAGAATCGGGGTGTACATTACCGGCGATAGACCAGTGTTCTTCATAGAGTTGAATCCATCGGGTCACGGCACCTAGTTGAGTCATGGTCTGCAGAGAACAGCGATGGAAATCCATGGCGAGTCAAGGTCCAACAATAATCGATGAACGGCAACCCATCAATCTCTTCATTCCACCAAGAAGAAAAGAGCTAACGAGGGGAGGGGGGATCGCAAAAGCTCAACCGAACCACACCTGTCCCTCGATTTTGTTCAAAACATGGTCAACGAGTGGTGAATTTCGCCCGACAAAGCAACAGTGACAGGCGACAGGTAAAAAATACTGCAACCACTTTATGCTGAGTTGGGAATGCTCGCCGTTCGTCGATCGAATGAATGGCCGGAATGGAGAAAGGTAGTTCAATGGGCGGCATCAAATAAAGGGGGAGAGAAAGAGAATGGGAACGGAAGTTAGCGTATCATCGTTGCTTCACCCATCCATCGCATCGATCGACCACTGGGGGATGGGTTGAAACTCTCCCATCCAATCCAACGCCTAAAATATATAGGCAGATGACGAACGGAGGGATGGAGTTTTCCCAGAGCCCAATTGTTCGAACCCAACTGCGAATGGTGGGAGGCAACGAGATATGCGAACTGTGAACCAAGAAATGTATGGCAAGTAGAGGAACCGATGCACGTATGATGTGTGCTATCAACTCATCATCGTGGCTCCACGACGACCGGAACAAACGAAAACACCCGAATAAATTTTTAAAAAGACCACTCACGCTCAACGGACCCAGTCTGGCATCAGCCCGGCCCTCACAAGAACTGGCAGCAGGACGGTCGCCGAAGACAACCTGCATAATGTTCCCGAGTTGATTAACCTGGCATGCGCGGAGGGTTTGTAGTCAAGTTCTCCTTGCTTCTTGCCTCCAATCGCTTGTTGTGAAGGACTTAGGACGCGGGGGAGGGAGAGGAGGAAGGGGAGAACTTGTCGATTGATATGACCATGTACTATGAAGATTCGAGACGTGAGAAAAGGGGCAAGACGAGAGGACACTAACGTACATCATGACTCCTGTATGAAACGGAACGAACACAGACTCCACACCAGGAGGCATACTCGATATCCGCTTATCAGCAAGCGCATCGTCAAACATCTCTCCACATCCTTCTATCTCCGGTTTGTCACCAACAAAGACGTGCGAAAACTATGCACTTCCTCATTCGAACCTCCGTCTGTCCTAACGGGGAAAAAATCCGAATACGAAGAGGCAATGTCGGTAAACCAGGATGTGGGCGAGGTGTGAAATATGCTGTGTATGTGGATAATAGATATCGGCAAATGGAAGACGGAGGAGGTCCCGGGTTGAGGTTGCGTTGTTCGCCGTTGTTCCATTTCTCCGCATAGGTGGATGTCGACCCCGTTTGTTGAAACCGCAACCCAAACACCCAGTAGCCATCTTGGTTTACCAGACATTGGGACACATCGACACACCGAATACCTTTCGTCTGTAAACAATGGCTGGAAGATCGTGATCAGATCATCGACTTGACAAGATGAACGCTCTGAAGAGCGAAAGAAGCCTGATGGTGATCCATAAATTGACAATTCTGTAATATCTGCCAGGATTCGATGGCGAAATGGACCTTCTGATACGCACAACGCATCATCTCTTCGATCAGAAAGCCTATAACAGTCATGCGACAAATGCAACCACGACGATGAGTTGACCTAAATTCTTCCACGCTGATGAGCATTTCATTTGTCTAGAGAAAGGCGATCACGGTTTGTAGGTGGTTGAGAGTCTGCTATGAGTCAAAGCTATGACCACCTAACCCCAAAGATGCTTGGATGAAATCATGGTCGGAGGTGAGAAACCTTTACGTAATACCGGATGAGCTCACGTAACCTTCCTTCTAACCAACCAACGATCAGTTTTAAACCTCTGAGAGCGTTGGTATATCGTTTGGGCGAACCCACATCCCCACCACAAAGATTTGGCCTAGCTGTTTAGCCTCTCGAATGTCTATGTCTACGGTTCAAGACTGCAGATTATCGTATCCCTTATATTAAAGACGATCTCACGCGACTTTAACATCATGCGGAAACGCGCAGTGACCATCTTCCACCGAGACTTCCAGCTGCTTTGGGGTTAATTTACACTCACGCAACAGCACAGCAACATATGTCTTATGACCGAACAGCCACATCAGATAAGCGCCTCAGTAACACTGCCCGACTACATGTCCCATGTGCATAAAGTACGCTGACCTTTCAAGGTCCACGCTAGGCTCGACACCACTCCTCTTAAACATGATCCCCAAACCGAGAAAGGTTTTCGTCAAGCCCGCCCCCTCGACCCTTCAGTCCGAGTCACCGTGGTACACCTATGAGTCTCAACTCTCTAAAGTTGTCCGCGGGACCGCGTTGTTCATGCCTGGTCCATATAAAGAGGTCGATGGTTCTGTGGTTCCTATCAAACTGGCTGATGTGGGATATATGATGTCGGTGATCTGAATAACATCCGGTCTTCCGGGAACTGATGTATATATGGCATTTTTGAAACTAGGGATGGTCGATTTGTGACTCTTTTCAACGCAGGCGAAATCTCCGGATCCGCTTCTTCCACTGGTAGCGTGTTCCCCAATGAAAAGCTCCGCGATCCTGTCTTCAATGAAAGGACGGAGGATAGGTTTACCACTTCCTCTGTTGAAGCATGTGTTACAAATATCTCTGCAGACAAGTGAGTCCCAGTGTCGTGAAGTATGGTGCAGCCTTTGACGCGATTATGCAATATAAGGGATTCAGGCAATGTCCAGATATCAGCAAATTTATCCAGTAGATACGGTCCAGGAGCCGCTATGATCCTCCCTGGAACTGACGGGACCGTGAAGATGGAATCGTATGATTTGCGCCATCAGCCATTCTACTCGGATTATTGCTTTAAGCACTGCGAATCTTGGCTTCAAACGGTCGCACATACGGCAGCCAAGCACGTGGAACTTAAAGATCTCATCTTTGTGACTGGCATTGACATGGTAAATTCCTGGGCTCTATTTGCATTTCCGTCGTCGTCCGACGGTTGTTCTGTTGAAATCACCGCAGGGCCAACGTCTATGTTTGCTGCCAGACGAGATTCGAAAACGTCCAACCCGTTAAACTGCCCACCATTTATGAATTTTGGCCCAGTAGATCGTCAAACTCCCGGATCCCTGGATCAGTGTGTCGTTATTAGACGATTCAAGATCCACAGGCGGATTGAGAAGCTCAAATGGCATATGAGCAGAGGTCTTCGCAAGGTCATGTCGAAGCGTACTAAAGTTGCAGACGCGATGATGATTGACGGCCACCCAGAGGACGCTGCGGTGCAGCACGCCGAAGACGACAGCGAAGCGTCAGACGACGACGAAAAGAAAGATCAAATACGCAAGCAGAGACGGACTAAGCCATCCCACGAATCGTCTACGGACTCGGAAGGAAACGATCTACCCAGTGACCGCCGAGGAGGTGGGGGTGCCGGGGGCGCTGGATCAAGTGGCAAAAATGGACATTCCAGCGCGGGTCTTCCTCCTGGAAACGGCGGCGGTCGGCGCGACACTGGATCTGGTAGCTCCAGCTCCGACGGTAGCAACGGACACCGAAATCATGTATCTAAATATACACTGAGCGACAACGGTGGTGAAGACACACCACCCACTAGCGAGTCTGACGATTACTTCGACGTGAGTCATTATGCGCTATATATCTTTTGAAATTCAAATCCTTGAACTAACTTTCAACTTCAGAGTGATTCTGACGACGAATCCGTCGATTCGGAGCCCTCTCGACGCCCTTCTCGAGTACATTTTAGAGGTAAGCTGATGATTAACGCGTGTAGATCAGGTCTTGATATCTGGTCCAGGCATGCCCTTCAGCTAAATATGCCGGCGCAGGAGATCATGATTTAATACAATTTCAGTCGGTTCGTTCCAATGCATGCATCCCTCGCAGTCATTTTATTTGACCACATTTTAGATGCTGAACGATTGGGACTCTTTCCTCGCCCGGTTGCGAACGATGAAACCGGAGATCCACCTTCAGTCTAACAGTCGTAAGTCCGAGTGAGGTGACAGCCGTGATTTGGAAACTCACTAGACACATAGTTGCATTAATTAAGGACAGTGTGTATTACACGACTCCAGCGCATGAATTGCATGGAGGATTGGGCGATTTTACGACTACTTTCACGTCTCAAGACCGCGGGGAGGCTAAAAAGTTCTCCGAAGTGCCAAAGGCAACCACCTTAAAACCCCATCCACGAACGACCTCTTCAGAGTTAACGAAGGTACCAGGAGCAACTGGATCGCAATTTGTCGGGAAAACCTCCGAGGTTCAACAACAACCAGAAGCGAGCCAACGTGAAACCCCACCGGGATCGAAGCGACGTAAACGGTGGAACAACAGAGACCCATTCCCGGCCTGCCATCAGTCTCACACAAGAGTGAGTAATTTTCCACTTTTTAAGGAATTCGTTATCACTAACAATCAATGTGTGCAGTGTGATGCCAGTTCCCCGTACTCTCCATCGCGCAAGAGATGCAACGAGGAAGGGCTGAGGAGTGTCCCACTATCCAGCACTCCCTTCGTCTACGTGCCGCAACTGTCGGCCGCAGCGTTCCCCCATTTGTTCGACTTGAATGATATTCCTCACTCTCCCCACTCGGGTGGATCTCCATCTCGGCAACGTGGTGCGACAGTATCAATGATTCCCTCGTTTGAGCGGGATCTGGAAGGGACTCGTTCGGTCAAATCGTTAGCGCCCCTTGCTGACCGCCTCATATTATCTGGTGTCAAGTGGATTGGAATGGATATAGCTCAAGCTGCGGGCGGCGGGTTTTCAGATCTCTGGAAAGCTCCTTTCCGCTCCCGTCAAGTGGAAATCACGGCCTTGCGAAATTATAAACCTGATGATCGGGAGCATTTTGACAACAGCCCATCTGAATCGTCTTCAGACTCAACCACGCCACCGTCATATCAAAATCTATTAAGCAACTATTTAGATATGCTCTCCCAGAAACCAGAAGATACCACAATGTCCGCATCGGACTTCTCGACGACGGAACCGTGGCCGGATGTCCAACCGACGGCGCAACACCTCATGGATTCCCACTTTGGTATGTCCAAGTCCTCCTACCACATGCAGCTGCGGGTAGTGTTGACCCACCTCATCGGATCTGAACGCACAGCCACACCTGAGTGGAACGAGTCTCTCTTTGATGAGTCACCATTGGAAGCCATACTTGATAGCCCAGTCATCGATGACAAGGTGCCTGAAACTCTGCCTCGATCCCCGAATATTCTGAGATTTTCAATTCAGGCATTATCGCGTGAAGCCAATAACCGGCGTCAGCTTGAGCACCCAAACATTTTGCCATTTTCCATGGGCCACGGATATCTTCCAAGGCTAAGACATGTTCCAAGGCTAATTCCACCGCGGATGGATACTAGCAATGTTACTGATTATCTAGCGCGGAAACCGTACTGTGATCGTTTCAAATTCGTGAGTTATCTAGTCGATTAAAGAACGTTCGGTGACCCCTGTCCAATAGATGCGCGTCGTTGCCAGTGGGTTAGAGTATCTCCACTCTTCCGGCGATCTTTATGGCGATCTTCGTGGTGTAAGCCCCTCCTTTTGACCACCGGTATACCTCTGATACGACTTTTTTTTAGGCAAATATCGTTATTTCGGCCAATCTGACTGCATGCATTCCCGATTTCGGCCGCTTACGATTACGGGATGCCCGGGAAAGCACTCTAGGGGCAGCGATACGATGGCAAACTCCGGAAATATTCGACCTTGAAAGCCTCGGCGAGGGGGAGACAACGCTTTCACGTCAACAGAGTGAATTTTTCAGTTTCTGCCTTACCGTTTACGAAGTAAGTTATTGAAGAAAGCACCGAATTGCATCACTCATTCTCTTGCGTGTCAACAGGTTTTTATGTGCCAATGGGATCGTCAGGCCATTTGGCCAGCGCACCTTCCTTACTGCCCCATGGTACCTGTTGCCGAGAAACCTGGGTTAGATCTTGTTGCAGATGGCGGGTTCGAAGACTTTTGGAGTCAATTTCTTGACAGGGATATGCCATGTCAAGAAAGTAGCTTTTATTGGTACTGTCCTTCCATCCCGAAAGAAGTCTATGACAAATTCACCGTGACGCATCACTCATTCGTTTGCATGCCGCAGCTAACAAATGCCAAGCCAACTCTCCCTGATATCCGGAGTACCCCAGCTGTCGTGGAGGAGGTCATGAATGACGACGA
Source organism: Rickenella mellea (assembly GCA_004355085.1). Classification (NCBI taxonomy): domain Eukaryota; kingdom Fungi; phylum Basidiomycota; class Agaricomycetes; order Hymenochaetales; family Rickenellaceae; genus Rickenella; species Rickenella mellea. The sequence goes on from ML170206.1 coordinate 47,925, forward strand.
GACACTGCAGAGGCCATATGGCGTCTGCTGAACTTCTGCTGAAGTTCAATCCCCTGATATAAGCAACACTAGCATCGCGTTCCGTTGATAAGTGACTGTTTATGGGCGATATACTGAGCAAAAAATCGTTCTTACGCATGTTCATGAATTTTGAAGACTTTCCACGTAGCTTGACACATTTTTGCATCGAAATATGCGTAGCTTCCTGTTATCGCGTCAGAAAAAGCACAACTTGCCGTTAAACAATTAAAAAACACTACCTTGGTATTATCAGGAATACTTCACAGCTTTATGTTGATGCAATTCGGAACCACGAAACTCTGGCGTTACACTGATTCTCAACACATCTGCATGTAGATGACCGGACACGACTCCATTGACGCAACGGGAAAAAACGCTGGTTATCTGACGGAACCAAATTATACTAAGTTACGACAGGATGAAGAGTAAAACAACACGTGCAGTAGCTAAAGTTGCTAAACGCTAATGCGATGTCTGTTCTCCTTACTCAGAACTCAATCGTTGCATCAAATAGGTCAACATTTTTTCCAAATTACTACGAATTGGGCGGTGATTTTTTCGTACCGGAAAGGAGTGCCGTAATTTTTCTTCTCGTGCTGAGTTGAGTGTTTTGACCTGACCTCTGAAACAGTGGTGCTTAATTTTTCTAATTTGCCCAGGCTCCGTCGATTTTGTGTCTCGTGCATCAAGGTGTGTGATTTCTAGTCAAGTATGGTGTGTCAAACTCTGATTTATTGCACACTATATGTGCCATATTTGTTTCCCTGGCCGTTTTTTATTCCCGGACGTTTTTTTACTCAATGGCGATCTGTTAACAAGAAATAGTGCGCATTTCGATCGCATGTCCATCGAGTTCGCAATTCGAGCTCTGACCCCGTAATATTTATATAACTAATTATTTACCAGTGTGATACCAGACAATCAGTTCGTTTAAATGTGTCCGATATGACGCTAGTTGCTACATCTCGTGATGGCGAGAACGGCGCCGCCTTGGCTCCCATCCTCTACGACTCCTCCATTGTGTTGAAGAAAAGTGAGAGATCGTTGATGGGAGGCCTGCGACCATGCCATTCGTCGTTCGTGGCAATCGCAGTAGTGGTTGTGGTTAGCGACGATGCCTGCAAGAGCTTCGGCGGTCGCGTGACAGATCATATATACATTTGCGTGCACCGCGTCGTTGACGGGGATGGGGGAGGCCTTAAGTTGCCAATTCGTCGCGTTTGCGTTCCGCTGTGGCCAGTCGGCTCGTACTTAGCGAAAGAACACGAAACTTCGAAGTTGAAGCTTACCTGATGGTTTCGGCCCTCTCTCACTGGTACTGGCACTTCAGATTTCGTTGACCATACTTCCATCCCTCGTCTCCGGGAACACATTGGGCAGGTACGATTCGTTCATAGGTTTGCATCGCGGCGCTGACGAGAATTTTGAGGCCGAGTGCAGGTCGTCGACGACAAGGCGCATGATTGGACCACTCGTCGCGGTTGAGATCGCAGTGGTGTTGTAGGTGCAGGCGCAGGCTCTGGAGAGGTTTTGTGACCGTCTTCGCGTTTTGCGCTGCAATAGCTGGGCGATTATTTGGTTAGTCAAAAGCACGCGACCTTGAAAAGAAAAACGTACGTGGCGACGATGATAACGGATGTGCCGTTCTCACCCATCACTAGCTACGCCTAGGACCTTCCTTGCAATCAAGCATGTTTGTGATTGATCCGTGGAGTTGAGCGGACGCGTGCATCGTTGTCGAGGTCCGATGGTGGTATGGTCAACGAGGGATCTCCCCGTTGGTCGTTGGATGGACGTGCTAGTGGTGATGGTGGTGGTGTGGGTAGCATCCTCGTGGGTCTGCGATACGCTTATCATGCAAATAGTCAAAAGAAAGGAACCCAATATGTAATAGAAACATGCCTGATGATGCTGAGAGGGCTGCATCGCTCTCAAATTGTCGCTTACTTCTCATATACACTCCCAGTCGTCACCATGCAAGCGAGTCTTCGTGAGGGAAAGAGGGTGAGACGGAGCTAACCGATCATGTGGGAAAACGTTACCTAATGCCACTCTGCACCTTTCGAAACCTCAACAGCCACCAACTGACACACTCCCAGCTGTATTCAGAACGATATGTCGATGCAACCTCTAAGAGTGTGTGGATATCGTTTAGGCGATCCCAGGATCATCGCCAAAAGACTCGGGATAGTACCGAAGCCGACCTTTCCTGCTCTCAATGAAGCCGCGGAAAGGTCATACGCTGCAGAGGCAGTCAAATTTGAATTACAACACCAGACGAGACTCCATCTTGCCTTGCACAACTGCGTGAGGGTGTACCGCGGCAAACCTACCAGTTCCTTCTCTCTCGTCGTCTCCGTTCGTACGTCTCATGATGGAAAGGACTACAAGCAGCCGGAAGATCGCGTTCGTCTCCTGGCCAAGCTTATGGGGAGGGAAGGAAAGCAGCCCGCATGGTGGATAGACATGAGCTCTATTGGGTAGCAGGCGTTTTTGTAAGCATTTTCCAACGAGAGTGAATAAAACCCGTGGTATGCAAACGCTCACGATGGCACTCAGCTGAGGTCTCGTCAATACTATCCAAGCTTTTCGTTCAAAAGTTGTAATGTAATTTTAATTGGATCAACGACCCTATCATTCGATGCATACGTTCAAAACGATAATGACACCTGTGATCAAATTCATCATCACGGTTTCAGGGCAGACGTGAGGGAAACGCGAAATGAGCGAAAGCCTTAGCCATCAAGAACCTGGAATAACTACATCTAAGACGATTTCGCATGGACAGCCTGACCTTGCTAGAACGTGTAGCCAGTTTGTCAGATCTACGTTGGAATATCAGGTATATATCAGGTATATTGATATCGAGGCATGCTGTGTTTGGGAATCCAGCTAGAGAGTTGGACTAGGACAAACTCCACGATGTAGTAAAACTTACACACTTGGCCGTCCAGTGACAGATTGCCACCTAGTCGTAGCCTGCGTCTAATGGCGTCTAGCTCAACCGATAACTAACCAAGCATTAAATGCAGTGATAAATCAATGGCGGATCGAGTCGCTACCACGGATGTTTGGATATAAGATTATAAGAGGATGTCGGATTTGTGTTCAGTCGACTGTCGCAGAGTACAGTTGTCGTGCTTTACATGTTCGAAAACGGGATTACGGCTACACCACTACAGAGAACATTGAATGAACCTCCCGGCCGGCGTAAAGGAGACCTCAGCCGAACTGCAACGGGAACTTCTAAATATCACTTTTATGACCATTGGGAAATGCTCACCAAAAACGCCAGTTACGCAGTAGAGTACACGTCTGTCCACCACGCGGGCCTCTTCCCTTCTCTCCCCATAAGCTTGGCCAGCTGGAGGACTCGGTCTTCAGGTGGCTTGAAGGCTGGCTCCTCGGACGTACGCACGGCGATGACGAGGGACGGAGTGGTAGGCTTGCCGTGGGCCATCCTCACGCAGCTATGCAGGCCGAGATCAAGGGAAGTGCGTCGCTCTAATTCGTATATGACTGCTTCTGTAACGGCTGTCTGTGCAGCGGCCGCCTGTGGAGAGCCAGGCAAAGCAGCTTGCGGGATGTCTGCCTTTAACGCTAGTCCCAGTCTTCTGGCAATGATCCGAGGATCCCCTAAGCGGTATCCACAAACTCTCAGCATTGAAATTTTTGTGTTCTGAATACAGCGTCAATTGGTGAGTCTTCGACTTTTGCAGCAGACGTACGATGAAAGGTTGACGGTGGTAGTTGGAAATGAGACACCAAATTGACACAAACAACGCGCCACAGTTGTGCTTATTATATATAAGCGGAAGCAATGCAACTCGGCCGTACAGACTTGGATGCAAAAAACATAGTTGACGCGCTATTCTGTGTATGTATGATCAGCCCAGAGATATATCTTGTGTCTACATCATCCTCTATCAACCCTGTTCAGGGCAACATGTAGTCGGCCATTCCGAGGTGTCCGAGGTGTCAGCCACATTACCGCATTCACCTGCTCTGGTCCATTTCGAACCAAACCAACACATCCTCACCTCCTCCCTTCACCTGCCCATCGCAAAATCACTCAACTGTATGATGGAATTTGGTGGAAAACGGTTCAACGACACACTCCGGGATGCCATTTCCGCTGCCACCTCAAACATCCACAATCCCAACAATCTAGAATCACACTGGTACGAAGTGTGTAACCTGGTTCTAACCACACTGTTCCACGAGGGTCCAGGAGGTCGGCACACGGTGTGTCCGCAGAGGTTTCTGCAATACAGGGAAATGGTTGGAGGGACGGCTGAGACGCGGTGGAAGATTCCAGACTTCATTGTTTTGGACACGATAGTGGAAGGCAGCGGTCGCAAGAGAATCATACGCCTGCAACTGCCGAGATCGACCGCCGAGATCAAACGTTGGGTTACAAAGGTGAACTCTGAGGAGCCGGATTGGAACGCTATCGAGGCACTCGCGGAACAAGCACTAGTGCACGCCAGGAGGCAGGCGAGAGTGGCTCTGACGACTTCACCACTAGACGAAGTTGTTGCGTTAGCATGTGTGGGATTCCATTGGACGTTCCGTATTTTTAGGAGGGCCGGTACCCAGTCCCATCCCGATCTAGTCGACATCACCTTTAAGGAAGACCCAGATGCGTTCGAGAGGCCAGGCGAACAAGTCCAAGGGTGGCTACAGCTCCAATCAAAGAAATCCGACAAAGCTCTCTTGCGTTTACGCGCAAAGCTGCGTCAGAAGCCTAAGGTATTGTTGCCAGCTGCACCAATTCCTTGGCCGCTTCCAAAGCCGCGTTTGCAATGGACTCAGTCCACGAAATCGGGCAAACGTAGTTTATACACCTTCGCGCCATCCCTACAGACAAGGATCGCCAGATCACCGAGCGCGCTTCCATTCCCTCTGCCACCACCACTTGGACGTTCGCTGTTACGAGCACCGTCCCCTTTCCTCACAGCGCTGAGAGCGCGGACGACCGTACCCGCCGTCATACCTTCAGCGCAGCGCGTTTTTGCGTTTTTGCGTCGTTGGCTCTGAAGACGCGCATACCAATCTGCAGATTCTGGCCAGATAATGGGGAGCATTGCGCGGAGAGAAGGAAGATCCCGCAACACAATTCGTCACGGACTTGCACTCGTAATTATGGTTCATTTATCACGATTCATTGCGTAGAAATAGAAGGTCTTAAAAGTCTTGTCCATGCATAATAGAACGCCGTGTTTCATCAGTCATATTGAGCAGAACATCTCTACTGCACACCAGCACCGCATGGCACCGCCTACAGCGAGAGTGATACAGTCAACGAAATGACAAAAGGTCTCTCCAGGTCAACGACTCTCCCTTCGTTTTTTCCACATTGAATGAGAAATGAACAGACGTTCACATGGTCTGTTTCTCATGTTGAGAACCTGGTCACTGAATGAACTAACCTGACAGACGAAAAGGAATATGTGAAACTTACGTGGGACGCATCATCCACTAATGCCCCTGTCGTCCTCGCCTGCCCAATCTGAAAAGCCACCCCCCCTCAGATCCTACAGTCACGACCGGCACCCTTTAGCAATTGAATGTATATTGTGAATAAACGACTCTTTCCGGCCTCTGTATCAGCGAATAAGAGAAAGAAATGGCCAGCAAAATGGCCAGCAACTAGTGAAACAGTCAGATGGGCGGTGGATGGGTCGGGTGAGGCGGTGTTCTCACCGTTTAAATCTTCGCAATTTCCTCACAATGCATACGAGAATTGGAAAAACTCCACGTCGTCAATTCACACCACAACTACCGTCATCCCAGGTCATCGCTAGTTTCGATGAAAACAATTTTAGATGAGAAAACGCTGACCATATTTCCCAAAGGACGCTTAACTAGTTTTCACGGTCCCTCCCATACCTTAAAACCGATGATAACCTGGGTGGTCATCAGTCGGATATCTTGTGATGGAAGGATGTCAACGCACCGTCATGACAAGGCGTCGCACTCGTTTGACACTGTATTGCTAATTTGTCGTACCATCAGGGAGCTTGGTTTCAACATTCGCGATCCTTTGGAATTTGGAAATCTAAGAAAATCAATGAGGTCAGTACTGACTAATCAAGTACACATATTTCAAACACGAACAGGCGGTTGAAGACCTGCACTCACAAACTCGTCAGTCGTGGATAGATATCATCTGAGAAAAAAACTTACGTCAGGCCTCCCTCGCGAACGCCACCAAATCTCTATTGCTCATCTCGTTAACCTCCTCTCTACAAACAGCTGCCAAATTCTCGCCAATTTCCGCGCCATTACCAGCGCTGTGCAAGAAGAAATCGACAATCTGCGCCATCATCGCGCCGTGTATCGCAGCAGTGCCCGCAGCGGAAATGAACACGCTATACGCTTGCTCGTCGAGACTCACTTTCTTGCCGCGCGATTGAATTTTGAAAGAAGTAATAACGAATGAGAGGAAGGCGTGCGAGCGGGTGTTTTCGCCGGAGACACGGTGCATGACGTTGTCCGTGAGTCCGCCGATTGAGAGGTAATTCAATGTTCGGTCAGCACTGGACGGGAAGAGGTCGAAGGAGATAACTTACTGCTCTGGCATTGACTTTTCGCAGATGATGGTTGATGATGGAAACCAGTCCGTCGGCTACGGAGATCGCCTTCCCGCGGAGAACCCAGTCGTTGGCCAGCATCGGTGTTGAGGTGTAAGTATCTGCGTTACGATGTATCGATATGTCGGAAGTGTGGGTGAAGAAGCGCGTGCTTTACGACATCTGCGAGCTTCTCCAACAGCTCGCGATCCGTGTATTGTCCATGAGGGGTGGCAACCGTCTTCAATGGTATCCCAGCCTATATGACGTTATTATATAATAAATACATTAGTCATAAGGACAACAAGAACAAAAAGAGATAGACTGACTAGTTCTGTCGCAACGAAACGCACAGCGACGAGGTTCGCATCACGAATGACATCAAGAAACAATCCCGGTTGACGCTCAGGGACTTCTCCCCTAATCAAGTCATTCGTCATCTTCGTGAAAAGCGGACCATAGCGCTTCAGCTCGTTCGGTGCATTAAGCACATTATTAACCTATTCATTCCCATCAATCGGGCACTTCGACGACAGAAGGCCAAAGAAAGAGAACTCACAATCGCAATATCAACCTTCGAAACCCTTACAACAGCTTTCACCCTCTCCGACGACCCACTCCCAAACTCATTCCCGCTCTTCATAAGCACATCTCTCATCCCTTTCGCCGACTTCACCACCACCACCACCTTCGGCACCGCTGGTCAATCAAATGGATAGTCAGCAACAGGCGAATCATTCACATCCTGCATGAACTCTCTGATGTCAGCCGGAACGAGCAACGGGAAATGCGGGTATGTCGAGCGCGATGGATAGTGGACTGGACTGGAGAGGAGATGGGTGAGCATATCGCTGCAGGAGTCGTCGTTCATGTCCGGGTAGCAATCGGCGTGACCCCAAGTTGAAAGCTTATCAATCGAATCTTATCAGCGCGTTATCTAAATTTTCAACTTAAAATGAAACGTACTGTCGTCAAAAACGGATCTCCCCTCGTCAACGCCACAGCATCAGCCAAAATGGTCCTCGACTTAGTGAATCCCGGGTAAAGTCCGGATCCTGGGATAGCAGGCTTCGTTTGCTCAGCTTGCATGTGAATCTCCGGGTCGGGATTCAATTCTTTGAAGGATCCATCTGCTTATAAAGATGTAAATCTTAGAGCGAGTGATAATAGAATGATGGCAAGATACGAACACTTAAGACCCATGGACTTCTCAACCCATCCAGCTACAATGAAACAAGACGAAATTCGCTCAGCAATCTTTCCTCGAACGCACAATGTACACTTACCGAACACGCTCCCCAATTACGACTTTGATCAATCCCCATAACCTCCACGACCTTCAACACAGCAGGTATACCACGCGCACGGAACGCGCCGGCAGTTGCGTTCTGTAAAATAGCCGCAAGATCCGCGTCTGCGAATCGTCCTGTCGTAGTCGACCGCTTCAACGGCGCGCCGTTTGGTCTGCAGATCAATACCAATCAGCACGCATCCCATCTCCAAAAAAATGGCAGCAGGTGAAAAAGGAAAAATACGAACCCGTCAAAAGTCCACTCCCTAACGCCCATCTCACCACCAGCAAGCAACCACCTCGCACCTCTCACGAACATCTCAACCGTCACCTTATCCAGACTTACGTCCGGCAACAACTTCCTAAACAGCATTTTCCGGCCATTGAGCGTGGTGTTGGGAGAGCGGGGCGTGCCAGCGGTAGAGGAGGTTGAATTCGAATACGATGGAGAATGCGCTGCCGGCTTCGCACGACCATGTTTCGTGTGAGATTGCGCATTGGCTGGGGAGAAAAGAGTGTTAGTATGTGTGTAAAATGGTTTTTGGAGAGAGGATGAGACATCATGAGAGGGAGGGGAGAAAGTGGGGGAGGAGAATTTGGCTTTGCGTTATCGGCGATGGACCGCACATGGTGGCCACAGATAATCCATCGGTCTCAGGATCCAGGTAAGTCATGGCTTGCAGGGAATAACGACGGAGAATCCACGACAAGACATGGTCCAACAATAATTGATAAACGGAAGTCGCCAATAACTCCATACCACCAAGAAATGGTGAAGACTATCCCGAAACTGTTCCTTAATCCCAGCCAATACACGATCAGTGGCGGGAGACTCGGCGATTGGCTCAACAAAGCCCCAGAGAAAGGCGACGACAAGGAAATCACGCAGCCGCTAGAGGCTGAGTAGGCAATGCCCACCGTCCGTCGATCGATTACATGATAGGAAAGGGAACGGTGTGGAATACGGTGTGAGGTGAAAAAGAAATGAACATGAAGTCCACAGGTCGCTGCTACTGAAGTGCCTCCACCGTCGCACGGATCGATCGCTTGCACAGGAACTTACACCACGAAAACCATCTCCTGAAACAACAGGAGTGCGGGGAGGCGACGAATTGTGGGAGTCCGTTAGTCCAATTGATCGAACCTGTCGCGAAAAGTGAAGAAAGCGAGACATGAGATTGTGCGCCCCAATATAGCCGTTGAGGAGCTATGGTCGTCGTGGATGAGAAGCGACGACAGTGCGAAAGCGAAAGCCTCCATGTCAGGATGATCGGAAAATAATCCAAATCCAAACCAAGATTTTCAAGGAAGAAATGAAAACCACTCATGCTAAACGGATCCAACCGCCACCTCAACCCACACCTCACCAGCCCAGTATCGCCCCCACATAGTCTCCAAGGATAACTTGCATGAAGAACCCGCAATTAACGAGCCATGCGCGCGCGAACAGCTCGTCGTCCTGCGCATTCCTCTCCACCTGACTCATTGTGGAATAGATGGAGAAGTATGGGGAGAGCTTGGTAGCTTGTTGATGAAGGCGAGGGTGCGTGCTATAAACTAAATTCCGCCAAAATATAATCAGAAAATAAGAAGGGGGGGAGGAAGAAAAAACGCACGTTATGATTCCGACAAAAGAGGACGAAGAAAGCGGAGGCTCGGCGGCATGCCCAATATCCTTTCATCCGCGAACACGTCCTTCCACATCTCCCATCTTCCGTCCACCTCCCCACATTCCCGTCTTTACCCTCACGACGGCATGCTTGATCAAGCACCTTATCATTATCCCCGTACAAGGAGACAAATCGAGGAATCGAGTTAGGAAGGTGTGAGGCTGAGCGACCACAACATCGGCGACATGTGTGATATGCTGAGGATGATGATGAGATCCGTGAATGCGAAGAAGAACTGCGAGGCGGGAGGGACATGGGACACGAGGCTTGAGGAGGTGAACTGTCTCGAGTAAATGTCGATCATCGATAGCCACCGTTGAGGTTCCTCACTGCGTTCATGTACGCCCGCTGTTGTATAGTATGGCCAGATTAGATCTATAGGTAAATGAAAGAAGAACGTTAAAAATGACTCGCGAGATCAGACATATTGAACAGCCCACCACTTAAGATCTGTCCGTGTATCTCCTCCACGCTCTGCTTGACCCCGACGGGAAGGACTTGGCGCCGTCGTTGTCCACCAGAACTGCGGCGCGGTGCACGAAGTCGGCCATGGAGACGGTGCGTTGCGCGAGCGAGGATATTGGGGTTGAGACTGCCATCGTTTCTTGTTTGCTTGCGATCGAGACTGAGGTTGGGGTTGGGGTTGGGTTGTTGATGGGAGTGGGGTGGTTGTTGGGAGATGGACTACGGGAGTACGTGGATGGGTTGATTCAGACGCGAGAAGGGTTAGACATATAAACCGCCACCTACTTCAACTGATTAGCCTTCTACTTCGTCTCAAGCGTGTGTAGTCGCTTGTCAGAATTCTAGATGAGAATGACATCAATCAGCGATCGATGGCAAAATCGATCTTAAGGGACGTACGACACCCCATCTCTGCACCCACAACAGGCCTGCGATTCAGAACTAGCCGTTGATTTCGCCACCGTAAGATATCCACAAGCATAGTGGAGTTGACCTCAATCCAACTTGAACACGTTGATGAACCGTTATTGGTTCAAAGAAGGACAGACGATCGAGGTTGCGGTAGTACGGAGTCTGCTAGAGACAAAACTATGAGCATCCACAGGGCACTTGATGCATGAATTGGCGTTGGCGGTTTGTTGGTCGAGCAAAGGAAAGAAAAAGTGTGAGAAAAATTACGTAATGCTAGTGACGTTTTCCTCTGGCTCTCAAGCATGGCCGGGTTCGTTATGTCTTCCTTCCAGCCGACCATCTATCAAAAACGTCAACTGAGATGCACCCAACTCTATCTAACCACGGATTTGTCTAAAAAATGTGGAGATATCGACCATCACATCATCACCTAAAGACTCGAAAGACCACTCAAACCCGACGTCCATGCTCTGCCTGGTTCTGTGGCACAGAGGCTACTGCTTCAGACTAAGCTGCTAGTTCTATAGAGTCGATCATACAGGAATTGGAGCGCCGGACGATACTATATCTTGGCTTGTATAACTGCGTTACGACTAGTGATGTCAGGTCAGGGCAGGGCTCGGTTGCCCGGGGCTTGGGCAGGGCTTTGGTGGGCAAGGCTTGGGGAAATCTACAGCCCGTGCCCTGTCATAGGGCTGGGGCAGGTCGAGGCTTGGGCAGGGCCTGAAGCCCGGGCTCAAGGTGGTCGAACAAATGAATAATATTGAGCACTGGCGCTGACAAATTCGCGGTCCCCACACCTCGCAGTAGGAAGGGAGACAAGTGATTCCATTGCAATGAGTTTTCGAAGCCAAACAGCACGCAAAAGAAGCCATAACCTGCGTAGATTATAATTTCTTTCTGATTTGTTGCCGATCATTGATGACAAAACTGTGACAGGGCTTTTGAGGGCTTGAGCCTCGGGCTCAGGCTTGTAAAATCCGAAGCCTGAGCCTCAAGCCCGTTCTGGCCCTGGAGAGGGCAAGGCTCGGGCAGGGCTTCAGAGGGCAGGGCACGGGCAGGGCAAGGGCTTTTGTGCCCTGACCTGACATCACTAGTTACGACGTACCCTGGCAATCCCCCCTCTTCCTCCCATGTGTACGTGTGACTCAGCACATGCGTTTCAGGCCGTCTGAAGTGCTACATCCGGCTAAGATTATGGGCAGAAAGAGGAAGGTGCCTAGGCGAGACGTGTAACCATGGGATAATTGGCACTTCTGGTGAGCTTTTACTGATGCCATGAGGGCTGATGTCACCGTTGCAATTTAACTGAGTTCGCGTTCAATCCATCTCATGCGCGTTGCTGGAATGAATGAATGGCTCAAAGACTCTTTATTTATTGGTTCAATACCAGACAGGGTGTAGAGGGTCCGTAATATTCAGACACGAACATCTACAAATCCGAGAGGATCGAGACAAAACATCAAAGTGGTGTCGACGAATACTGTTCAATTCGAGAAATGAATCATGCATCAAGAAGCAATGGAAAATTATGCCATTATGAATCGTAAGGTCGAGGAAGTCGTTGAATCGTCTGGGAAGATCAAAATTTAATGCGTTGGCTTGTGAACCCGAAAATTAACCGTAAACATTATTAAGCACCATACTGAATCCAAAGACGCGTCAGCAAAGTCAATGAAAATGCGGTAACGGTAGATCATTCCTGAGCGATAAGTGAGAACGCGAACAGCGTGATATACGCTGTCTCCCTCACCGTTAGAGTATAGTACTGGCACATCTAGTTCTGCGTGACATAACAGCTTACCAATCATGCAAGGCGGTGCGTGACCATTTTGGGTGCAACATCCGCGTTACCAGCCACTTCACAAGCTGACGGTCAGCCAAACCAAAATACTGTATAATGAAGATGGTGGTACGTCCCAGCCCTCCTCTATCTGTTTTTTTACCGCCATCATGACGCATCTCGCTCCCTACCGCAACAAACCCCTGCCCCCACTACCCAACGCACCCCTCATCCACAATACGGGCTCTGCGACTATACGTGATTCAAATCCATACGAAAACGCCTTGAATTCCACGACTGGCGCACTTGTCAACCACGGATACCACCCGACCGTCGCTGGGGCCATGGTGCAACAGTCAGACATCTTTCCCCAGACTGTTGTGCAACACAACATCATCCTGGCGTCCATACCTGACGCGGATTGGTTTGCAAATGTCGAAGGAACCGTCGATGAGCTGCGGAGGGATGTTACCTGGTTGAAGGGAAAGGTGGCTGACTTGAGGGAGGACGTAGCGGCGTTGAAAACTGAGATTCAACAAACCATCCGGGAAGAGAGGCAAATATGGGAAACAAACCAAAAAATTGCGTAAGTTTCTCTTATTAAAGTTCAATTGTTTTGTGCTGATCATCAGCAGCCTGAATATCAGCAAGGCCAGAGCGGTAAACAGGCAAATTACTCCCCTCCTCCTACCCCTTCCTAGCCCCAATGGAGAACGTATTCCGAACACCGTAAAATTTCCCAGTGATATATATGAAATTATTTGCTTGAATCGTATGTGTTGCGCCAACTTATTGTCTATAACGAAATAACCCTAACAATGTTGCCTCCAGAGCACGAAATCACGTCGCTGGAGGTCTTTTATGGTTTAGTTGTTACATCGGACTCCACGCTGGAGCACCGAAGACTCGACATTCTGAGACATTTTACCTTCGATGCGTAATTTCACTTGGTTCAATTGGAAACACATGTATCCCCTCTCAAATCGTCAACATCTCATTCGCTCTAAAGTACATACCATATCTTTAGTGTCATTATATGCGCATGTAAATTTACAATTTCATGGAAAAAAAATTGTTCAGCACTTGCTTCTCAGGCATGCAATGTTTACTCTCCCTCTCCGCACGAGCAAACGCATCCATCCTGAAATTTATCGTGGTTTCGCCGAGGAAGAAAAGAAACGTACTAGTGAGCTGCGTCGGATCTCCCCTCGTCAACACCACGGCAATCAGCCAAAATCGTCCTCGAGATTGTGAATCCCGGGCAAAGTCCGGATCCAGGAACCACAGGCTTGGCCGCTTCATCTTGCATACCGACGTGCAACTCTAGATTATCGATGTCTTCGTAAAGCGCCTTTGCTGCGGTGTAGATCTCCGGATCGGGATTCCACTCTTTGAATGATCCACATGCTGTTAACGATGGCGAATGTTAGTATGAGGTAAGGGTGTTAAGAGTGAGTGTGAGAGAGTACGAACGCTTGAGACCCATGAATTTCCTAAACTCATTCAACTATAACGACGTAAATGTTCGAAACCCTTCTTCGAATAGCAATGGAAAACGTACCGAACACGCTCCCCAACTACGACTCTGCTCAATCCCCATAACCTCCACGACCCTCAACACAGCAGGTATACCACGCGCACGTAACGCGCCAGCCCGCTTATCAGTCGCGTTCTGTAAGATAGCCGCGAGATCCGCGTCTGCGAAACGTCCTGTGGTGGTTGAACGCTGTAAAGGAGCGCCAGTTGGTCTGTAAAACCAACACTAATTAACAAACGATTCATCGGAATTAAGCTGAAGAGAAACACAAATACATCAAAAGTTCACTCCATCACCCCCCTTCTCTACACCAGCGTGTAACTCCCTCGCACCCCTCACGAACATCTCCACCGTCGCCTCATCCGGACTCACGGTGGGCCACAGCTTCCTAAAGAGCCCTTCCGTCCATTGGGTGTGGTGTCGTGCCGGGAGAGCGTGGCGTGCCAGCGGTAGAGGAGGTTGGACTCGATGGAGGCCATGTTGCCGGCGCCGCGCGGGGAGGGTTCGTGCGAGATTTTGCGCATTGGCTGTGGAGGGGGAGTGTTAGTATGTGTTTTTTCACGCGGAGAGGAGGAGATGAGAAGGAAGGTGGTGAAGAGAATCGGACTGCCCGTTACCGGCGAAAGACCACACTGTCAGATATGACTCAATGTCCGTTGGCACCGAGGTAAGCAAGGGCCAACAGGGAAAAACGACGGAAAGTCCAACAACAGTCGACAAACGGCTTAATCCGCACATTCCACCAAACGAAGACGAAGAATATCACGACACCGAAATAGACCCATCCCGCATCCCAGTCAAAGACACGATCGCCGGAAGCGGCAAAACATCAACAAAGCCACAGGAAAAGACAGCGATCAGAGAATCGGGCAACCCACTAGAGGCTGAGTAAGGAATGCCCGCCGTCCGTCGATCGATTGAATGAAAGGAATGGTGACAGAGTCGAAGAGGCGTCGCCAAATAAATGGAGAAATAAGGGAAAGGAAACCACCCCATCGCTGCTAGCTTTACCGTCGCACGGATCGATCAAAGACCGCGTTATAAAATAAGCGTATCCGATCGGTCGACCGCCTGAAACAAATGTGGACAGGTGGCGAACGGAGGGAAGCACGCCCGCGAGTCCATTGATCGAACGTGTTGCGGATGGTGAAAGCACAGCTTGGTGCATACTGTGAGCCTATTATTGCCGCGAGGGTCTCCGCCTCCCGCCGAAAAGAAAAGAAAAGAAAAGAAGAAACCACCAAATCGCAGAAGAAAAACCACTCACGCTCAACGGATCCAACCGCCAACTCAACCCATCCCTCACAAGGCCCCATATCGCACCGATGTAGTCGCTCAGTATAACCTGTATGAAGAACCCGCAGTTTACGAGCCGCGCGCGTGAAGAGTTCGTCGTCCTGACTATCCGTCTCCATCTGACTTTGTATTGGTAGGCGGAGGAGTAGATGAAAAGATCGTTGATGGCGAGTGCTATGGACTGTGAACAAGTGTGTGAGTGAGAAGTGGAGGAAGACAGAGGAGGGAGAGGGAGACGTACGTTATGATTCCGGCAGGAGAGAGCTAACAGCACGCCAACCCTAGGCAGCATACCCAATATCTGCTTACCGACGAACACGTCTCGCCTCCTCCTCCTCCCACTTCCCAGGTCGTGCCGCTGGCGTCTGGTGTCGTCCCATGTCCGTGTCCGTTGATGCCGTTCGCATGTCCATTATCCCATTCACATCATGCATGCGAGCTGTCACATAGTATGGACGAATTAGATCTACATGGGAACGAAGGGAGGAGAGATTGAAGTACTCACGAGATCAGAAACGATAAACGGCGCAACCCTCACGATCTGCCCATGAATTCCTTCCACACTCTGCCTAAGGAACGACGGGACCGGCTTGGCCCCGTCGCCGCCGACCGGAGCCGCGGAGCGGTTCGCGATGTCGTCCGTTCAGGCGACGCGTTGTTCGAGGGAGGATATTAAGGTTGATACAGATATTGGTGTTTTGACGCTTGCGATTGAGATTATGAGTGGGGTTGGGGTTGTTGCTGGACTATGGGGATCGGTGAATGGGTTATATATGAGGGGAGGTATCTGAGGAGGAAGCGCCACCTATTTCAACTGATTCGCCTTCTCCTTCTCTTTCGCCTTAAGCTTATCTAGTCGCCCGCTAAAATTCTAGAAATCAAGAAAGATATCAATCACGGATCGATAGAAAAATCGATCTTGAGGGACGTACGACACCCCATCTTTGCATCTATAACAGTTCTGCGATGCAGAACTAGTCGTTTGATCCCACTATGCGATATACGCCTCAAGGAATATTGAAGTTGGCCCAATCTCGACACGCAGCTGACGGCTCCAGGTTGTCACTGGTGGAAGGCAAAAGATACGATCGACGGTCGCAGTAGCTGCTCAAGGGTTCGATCTTACGTAATACGGGTGACGTCTTCTTTTCCGAGCCACTGTTCGGTTTGCGACAACCCTTTCCAACCAACCAACCAACCAACATCCAACTGAGACTTACCCAGCTCTGTTCGGAACGAATATGGAGATATGGATAGAGCGACCCTCAAATCCTCGCCAAAAGACTCGGATGCTCGACGTCCACCCTTGCCCGGTTCTGCGGAGACCAGGACGACTCCTCATCTTGGTTTGTGTAACTGCGTGAGCACGTCCCGTGGCAAACCTACTGCTTCGTCCATAATCGTCGCCGTAAATCCGCGATTCACCATATCTGGAGCGGCGGAACTCCTCATGCCATTCTGCCTCGACTGGCGACCGCACCGTCAATATGGCTAAACTGAGACTCGAAACGCGGATGCAGAGAGCTATAGGATATCTCGACGTTACGCGAATTCTCAGACGACCTATCGTTGATCCGAAGTCCCATACGTACTCTATCTCGCTATCACTCATCCGACGCACGGGAAGGGATGCGGAACGGTAGAATGTAAACATTCAAATGTTGTGGTTGCTAAAGGACATTCTCACTTCTCTTCGATCAGAAATGAAGCTTTCAAGACCTTTTTAACATTTACCTGTGGACGCATTATTGTCTCGGGAAGTTTGTCGAGCGTCTTCTTCTCTAGGTAAACACACTCTTGATATTGTATGTCATCAACCACGCCGATATATTCGCCACCAACAGATTCCGAGGTCTTGTCCTTGTGTGGTGAATAATTTAGATTCGGTGGTGTTACAATGAAAACAAGCAGCATGGACTATACCGGTCGCGGCCATGACTGGATGACTTGACGTCGTAGGTTGGAGAACATCCGGCACCCGAGAGACTTATTACTGACGGAGATCACTGCACACCACCAAATCCGTGATGTATTATATCCAAATCAACATGCAAGCAGCTTGGCCACTCGACACCCATATCTAATTAAGTTGGCGAAGATCCATCACCATCCTGAACCACCTCCGTTGGCTGCCTAGATAGGCCTGGGCCATTTCCCATAGACTTGTTCCTGTATTCCTCTTCGCCTACCACCGTGGTGTCACGTCTGCGTAACCCATTCGGTACATTCGCTCCTGCTGTCGCGCCATTTCCATCGTTCGCCCCAGCCTATGTTCAGACAACACGATGATGAATTGATCGCTAATAATTCGCAAAATATTCACCGTGGAATTAGATCCAGTTGTGTTGTCGGTAACGGTGTTGCTACTCATAGAGGAGTAAATGGACGATGTAACGTGTGTTATCGGTTTCTGGGGATTGGAAACGGTATGCGACAGTGCGCCCCTTTTATGCTCCTGTCGCAATAGATCTGACCGTCGTCACCATGCCTCTGGAATGTGACTGATCAGCGTTATGTACAGAAAACAAGACCTTGAAGGGATGAGTGGCTCATACATCATTCCAATCGCCAGCGTGCACGCCAGCGATCGGCGTTATGAACTCGCGGTAATGCCTCGATTTGATTAGTGGTCCACGCATCATTCAAACGGAAATGATGGTGATAGCTGTCTGTACATTCTTAGGATTTCGAAGGAATATGTGGCGTAAGGACCAGCCATTAAACTTAGTCCCTTTGAGCACGCGAGATCAGCGAGAAGTCGATGATAGAAACATAACGAAGGTTCGTTACTTTCCAACTTAATGGGAAGTGACATCTACACTCATAACCAAAGTGTTGTCCACTACTTTCCAGAAGAGCTAAGCCATACCTTCTGCGAACGCGCAACGTAGTCATGACGGGTCACAAGCATCATTTTCCGCGAGTTTCCATTCGTTCTGAACAGTTATAGAGAGACGAAATTTGCTGCCTTCGCACGAAGAACATTTGATCCATCCAGTCGGTATGGAATCGAAATCTTTTGCCACCATTTCTGTTGAAATGATGCGTGGACCACCAATCCCTTCTGGGTGGTGCATTTTTGTGTTACCTTTCGCAGACATATTTGACTCTGTTCGGTGGCGTTGGTAGTTTGAAATTTGATTGTTTGATCCGCTCAGTCTGGTTGAGATCTTGAGTATATAATTTTTTTTTGCCACCATTTTGTTAGAATGATGGGTGGACCGCTAATCCCTTCAGGTCTTGTTGTCATGCACAGAACCAATCACTCATATAAGTAATCCGCAAATTCCACTGTCCTGTAGCTACTGCTCTTCCACTAACCACCATATCCCACTTCCAACCCATCGTCTATTCCATGGCCATGACCGAGTATCCAACCGTTCTCTTTGTCGCTGCAAAGATTAACCAATGCGGTATGCACGGAAGGGACCTCGAGAATATTTCGTGTTCCTCGTGAATATCAGCGTCGTCGGTGATAATCAATGTGAATGGAGGGTGTTCATTTGGGGTAACCTTCGACTCTTCCAAGCATTGGGTCAAGGATTTGTGGACTTGATATCTTCTCTTTTTCAGTTACCTCCGACTTCTAAATTGGCATGTTACTGAGTCTACGTCGATTTTGTTGTCCTGTGATGGCAGATATTTTGCACCCTCCGCACTCCGTGGACCATAACCTGTCCTCCTCCCGAGTTTCCTACGGTCGTTCTGCCAACCGACGTCATTTAATCGATTCATCCACAATTCGGTACACTAACTGCGCTGCATGATGTCAAATGACTATATGGACCAGCGTGGTGCGTTATCGGACTGAATGGCGGGTTGAGTCGATGAGTTGCGCGGTCGCTGGTTGCGACCACAAGCCGGTCTCAAATTTCAACGCAAGCTCGCGTCCGACTTTTGTCTATTCAACATTTGTTACCTTGACATGCTCTGCGCAATCCAACCTATCAGCATACCTCCCGCCAGCGCCCGGTGTTCGCGTCGCTAGGTGCGAATTGAGTTGACTGGCCCTCGAGAGTTTGCTGGAAGGTTGGTATAGCTGGATGTAAATTACCAAGGTGAAGGTAACAGTTAAGAATCCATTCATTATCAGGCTCTTCTTATTACATACTCCTTGCGACGCACGGGCGTTTTTCTTTCGTTTTTACCGCCCAATCCTCTGTATTACTGCTCAACGATGCTTTACACTCATGCTTTCTCGACGATTTCTTGTTGCTTACTATTATGTGTTTTGTGCGTCATGTTGTACGGCACGTTTGCACAAAGATCGATAGAACAACGGTCGAGATCCAACCCATCCGTTTAATTATTTCTTGCAAAACGCAGTGACTGCCAGTCTTATTCTTGTTAGTCCAAGATAGCAACTGTGTGCTGGACTTGGCGATTCACCTGCGTGACGGGGCAGGATTGTGCTTTCCGCGCACCGTTACACTTCATTTCAGGGACTTCATGTGATGCCAGCTCTGTATCAAAAAGCGTCAAAGATTTCACGGGGAAAAACGTATTGTGCTTCATGTCGACGCATGGACATAATTTTGCCATACTTCAGGACATCTTCTACAGGCAGCGGCAGTACCGCATTGGAATTTCCAACCCCGCGGATGTTGACGAAAGAGGAAATTAGAAAAGACCACTGCACCATCCACTTCAAGAAGGGACCGAGAAGGTGAAGAACACCATCGGTGAGAGCTCCATACAGGCGTTCTCGCACCGACCATACACGGCCACAGATTGGGTGGACATCGTATGCCGGTTCCGGTCGCCAAGGTATTAGGGTACCATGTCAGCGAGGACTGATCGAAGAAGCAAATTCGAACGGCAACTGGAACTCACAGAGTATCGTCCTGTGTAACAAAGCGTTGTTGCGAGTACAATATGTTCGAAGCGTGTAGGATAGAGTTTGATACTGCAGGTAGGTAGTTCCGGATCCGTTGAAAGCGAGGACCTAGCAAGGGTACAGTTCGGCGTTCATCGTTCGTTGGTGAGTCGAAGAATAGTTCGTGACGAAGTCCAGCGACTAAGTGCCAATTCAAGCGGATCCCGGGCGAAGCGCCGTGATCTCAAATCATCGTCAAGAAGCGCGAAAAGAGAAGACCATCGGCGAGACCTTCATGCCGACGTTCTCGCCCCACGCATCCATACACGGCCACAGATGGGGTGTACAGTACATTGTGTGCTGATGGGCCCACGCCAATTGAAGGTGTTAGCGTACCGTATCAGCGAGAAGCGTGTTTTATACCCCACAGTGCGTGTGGCGCACCGACTGTATAGCATTCTAGATGATGTTCCATGGGCAATAACTACGAAGTGCGTTTGAGATAGAAGTGGAGTGCGGTAGTAAACGAACTGCGGTGCAGATCACTTCAAGTGAGAGACTACAGTAAGAGAGGAACCGGCGAGGAGAGAGGCGAGGTACAATCGGCGTCGATGTGAAAGAAATCGAGTAGAATTGGCGCTAGACATGTAGTATCGCCGACGCAACTTATGACGTAATTCGATTTTTTACGATTCCTGAACAAAGCGAAGGATCGTTTTCCAGGCTGGCGCGCAGTTTGATACCTTTTTTTCAGCCCATAGATCTTAACAACTTTTGTAATGTATTACAACGATTTTGTTACCTGTGGCGAGGTTGGCGCGGATTTCGATCCGAAAAGGAAAATATTCATGCTCCTATTCAATGTCGCGTGGCGTCTCGACGATCTATTTGCATGGGTTTGTACGAATTGGTGTGTTTTTATTCACAGCACCGACTTGTTGTGGAGGTGACCACATAGCGGTCCTTACAATTTAATGAACAAGATTATATAAAAAAAGGAATCGTCTGGCCGTGCAAAGCAACGGCCCTACACTACCATGTTTGATCCCGTGCCGGTGGTAAAAATAAATATGCAAAAGGTGGGCACGTTGTGTAAGCCGGAGCCGATCAGGCACGTTGCTTTGCAACGGTGCAAAATCTTGTCGTCCCTTGCACGCCAATTTTTGTGTGTCCTGTCCGCGCGTCGCCGTCTCGTTCTCGTCCTCATCTTGGCAGAAGCATACAGGCGAATTATGGCAGTGGGTGGTTGGGAGTGTGTCGACTAAGCTCGAAGGGACACCATCATCATCACTCCATTCCTCCTTTGCGGCGAAGTTCGCGTTAAACTTAGGTGTTTATTTATTAGTTCGATACTAGACAGGGTGTAGCGGGTCCGTAATCTTCAAACACGAACATCTACAAATTTGAGAGGATCGAGACAAAATACCACTTTGGTGTCGAAGAATACTGTGAAATTCGAGAAAAGAATCATGCGTTGGGAAGCAATGGAAAATTATGCCATTATGATCATAAAGTCGAGGAAGTCATTAAATCGTCTGGGAGGATCAAAATTTAAAGCGTTGGCTTGCGAATCCGGAAGTTATCGTAAACATTATTAAGCACCATACTGAATCCAAAGACGCATCAGAACAGTCATTAAATTTTTTGGTAACGTTAGATCATACCTGAGCAATAAGCGAGAACGCAAACGGCGTGATACGCCCCTTAAAGTCGACATACGCAATCTCCTCACAGCCACGCACAGTTTGCGTGATGCGATTGACGGTTCCAGCCGGAGGAGGCGTACAGTGAAGGTGAGGCAAGCCAAAGACTGCGCGAAGGAAATGCGGGACAGTCTATTCAGAAAATAGTCACGTTAAGGAACGATGATAGAGAGGCGTGAGGATTACTCACGGCTTCGAAAAATGAGGACGTCACAAGTCTATGGATGAACATGTGGGTTTCCGTTCCAAGTATAAACGGATTTAGTGCTAAAGGAACGTACCCTTGTTCGCCGACACCTAGAACACCAAACTTTCCTCGCTGATAGTTAAACGCAGCAGGGTCAGGTCCGAATACGGATGCCTGGATTGGAGTTAAATAATGGCACGAATGAACGCAGCGAAGTGCGTACATCGGAGTTCGCAGCTGTGACGCTGCAGTAGACTTTCTGACCAGGTTCTACGATGGTACCATCAGGCAGCTTAGTCTCAACATTCGCGACCCTCTGGAATTTGGAAATCTGAGAAAAGAGATTAGCATTGAAATTTCGGTTTACGCGTCCCTTTAAGCACGAACCGGCGGTTGGAGACCTGCAATCACAACTCGTCAGTAGTGGATAGTAATAAACCGAAAATAAAACTTACGTAATGCCTCCCTCGCAAACGCAACTAAGTCTCTGTTACTCTTCTCGGTAATCTCCTCCCTACAGACAGCCGCCAGGTTCTCTCCCATTTCCGCGCCATTCCCGACACCGTGCAAGAAGAAATCGACAATCTGCGCCAGCATCGCGCCGTATATGGCAGCAGTGCCCGCGGCGGAAATGAAGACGCTATATGCTTGCTCATCGAGATTCATTTTCTTCTTGCCGCGCAATTGCGTTTTGAAGGACGTAGTAACGGACGAAAGGAAGGCGTGCGAGCGAGTATTCTCGCCGGAGACCCAGTGCATGACGCTGTCGGTGAGTCCGCCGATGGAGAGCTGAATTCATTGTTAGAACATTGTTTGGAGAGAGATGGAAAGGGATAACTCACCGCTCTGGTATTAACTTTTTGCAGATGATGTTTAATGATGGGAACGATTTCGTCGGCTACGGCGGTCGCCTTTCCGCGCAGAACCCAGTCGTTACCAGCATCGGTGTTGAGGTGTAAGTAGCTGCGTTTAAGGTGTATCAGTATAACGAGAATTCGAAGAAGACATGAGACTTACTTTGCAACGTCCGCAAGCTTCTCGAACAACTCGCGATCGGTATATTGTCCATGAGGCGTCGTATCCGTCTTCAATGGTATACCGGCCTAAACGACGTCCGGATATCATTGGTTAAGAACAAAGACATAATTGAAGAAATAGGACTGACCAGTTCTGTCGCGACGAAACGCACAGCGACGAGGTTCGCGACGTCACGAATGATATCGAGGAACAACCCAGGTTGACGCTCATACGGGGTAGATTTCTCCCTAATCAAGTCATTCGTCATCTTCGTGAAAAGCGGCCCATAGCGCTTCAGCTCGTTGGGTGCGTTAAGCACGTTGTTAACCTATCCATCCAACATTAGACGTCGTTTCGATGATAGAAGATCGAAGAGAACCTACAATCAAAATATCAACCTTCGAAACTTTTACGACAGCTTTCACCCTCTCCGCCAAACCACTCCCAAACTCCTTCCCGCTCTTCATAAGCACGTCCCTCACGCCTTCCGCCGACCTCACCACCACAACTTCCTTCGGCACCGCCGGTCTATCAAAGTTATACTCTGCTACGGGCGAATCTTTCAGATCCTGCATGAACTTTTTAACGTCGGTGGGGACGAGGAACGGGAAATGCGCGTATGTCGAGCGAGCTGGGTAGTGGTCTGGTAAAGTGCGGAAGAGGAGACGCGTGAGCATCCCGCCGTACGAGCCGTCGTTCTTGTCTGGGTAGCAATCCGCGTGACCCCACGTAGTTAAATTGAAAGCTTTTCAAGTCCAATTAGCGCGTTATCTCAGAATATTACGGCTAAAGAACGCACTAGTAAACTGGGTCGTCAAAAATGGGTCTCCCCTCGTCAACGCGACAGCATCCGCCAAAATCGTCCTCGAGATCGTGAATCCCGGGCAAAGTCCGGACCCGGGGATAGCGGGCTTAGCCTCTTCAGCTTGCATGCCGACGTGGAGTTCTAGATTATCGATGTCTTCGTAGAGCGCTTCTGCAGCCGTGTGGATCTCCGGATCGGGATTCCACTCTTTGAACGATCCGTATGCTGTTGATGATGGTGAATGTTAGAGCGAATGACGAGAGAATGAGGGAGGATACGAACGCTTGAGACCCATGAATTTCCTAAACTCATTCAACTACAACGACATAAATGTTCGAAATTCTTCTTCGAATGGCAATGGAAAACGTACCGAACACGCTCCCCAACTACGACTCTGTTCGATCCCCATAACCTCCACGACCTTCAACGCCGCAGGTATTCCGCGCGCACGGAACGCGCCAGCCGGCGCATCAGTCGCGTTCTGCAAAATAGCCGCGAGATCCGCGTCTGCGAAACGTCCCGTGGTGGTTGAACGCGTCAACGGCGCGCCGTTTGGTCTGTAAAACCAACATCATTAACAAACGCCTCGTCGGAAGTAAGATAAAGAGGAAACACGAACCCATCAAAAGTCCACTCCCTCACCCCCTTCTCCCCACCAGCAAGCAACCCCCTCGCACCCCTCACGAACATCTCCACCGTCACCTCATCAGGGCTCACATCAGGCCACAATTTCCTAAACAAACCTTCGGTCCATGCGGTGTCGTGCTGGGAGAGCGTGGCGTGCCAGCGGTAGAGGAGGTTGAACTCGATGGAGACGGTGTTGCCGGCTCCGCGCGGGGAGGGTTCGTGTGAGAGTTCGCGCATTGGCTGCGGAGAGGAAAGTGTTAGTATGTATGTTTATTTTCGTTGGAGAGGAGAGAGGGCTTAGGAAGAAGGCGGGGAAGACAATCGGGCTGCCCGTTATCTGCGATGGACTATGCAATGAAGAGGCACATATCCATCGCCCAGGTAAGTCACGGTTCGCAGGGAATAACGACGGAGAATTCGCGACAATGCATAGTCCAACAATAATCGATAAACGGGAACTCGTCAATCTCATACCGCCAAAGAAATGATGCAGACCACATCCATCTCCAAAACCTATTCAAGACACGATAGACGAGCGCGAAGCTGCACTCTAACAAAGCCACAGAGTAATGCACCGATAGAAAATCGTATAACCGCAGAGACTGAGTAAGGAATGCCCGCCGTCCGTCGATAGATTGATGAAATAAATGGGGAACGGCATGAAATATGGTGTCGTCAAATAAATGGAGGAAGGGAAAAAAAAGTTAGCGCATCGCTGTACTTTCACCGTCGCTCCGATCGAGCAATGGTACTAGAATCCCACCATCCAATACCGTCCAGAGAGGAATAGTGGGCAGTTGACGGAGGGATGGATGTCTCCGAGGCCATTGATCGAACTTTCTGCGAATGGTGGAGGGAGCTAGACACGTCCCAAATATTATGGCGAATGTTTTCGCCTCCCGCCGAGTCGAATCGAATCCCAATCCAATCCAACAAGAAGCCCAACCCCAAATAACCAAAAAACTCAAGCCCACAAAGACAAGAATTCAAAGTCAGAAAAGAAACACCACTCACACTCAACGGATCCAACCGCCAATTCAGCCCGTCCCTCACGAGGCCCAATATCGCGCCGACGTAGTCGCCGAGGATGACCTGCATGAAGAAGCCGCAGTTGATGAGGCGTGCGCGCGCGAATATCTCGTCGTCTTGCGCGTTTCTTGCCTCTTGCGAAAGAGTGGAGAAGGAGGACGAGTAGGTGGAGAGCTCGTTGATGGAGAGGAGGGTGCGTGCTATGAACTGTTACGATTGGGGAGAATGGGAGTGAGAAAGGGAGGGGGAAAAGAAAGGGAAGGACGCACGTTATGATTCCGACAAAAGAGGACCAACAGCGCGCCGACGCTAGGCGGCATACCCAATATCCTCCTATCAGCAAACACGTCCTCCCACATCTCGCCCCCTCCCTCTTTCTCCCACCTCCCTTCCTTCCCTTCTCCCTCTCCCCCACCTTCCTTTTTAACAAAAACCTTCTTCCGAACGCTATCATTGTCGGCGTCGGAGTTACCATAGAGGGGAGACAAATCCAGGTACGAGGAGGCGAGGTTCGTCGACCACGACACGGGCGAGGTGTGGAATATGCTGTGTATGACGAGGTCTGCGAATGCGAAGAAGAGGGAGGACAGCCCGCCTGGGTGCGGGGTGAAGTCTTCGAGTGGGGGTGGAGGTGTTGTCGTGCCATTGGCGGTCGCGGCGTGTCCATTAACCCCATTAACACCGTTAGCACCATTAACGCCGTTTGCTGCGTGTCCGTTCCCATTAACGCCATTCCCATTCCACGCCGACGTATCATTTGTCTTCACCGCAGACCCAGCCGCCTCCCGCCTCCTCAAAAGCACATCAAACACCCTCCCCGCATCCGGCAAGCCCTGCCTCGACCTCCCCACCTCGCCAGGCACGCTCCTTGCATAAGCGGAGCCCGCCATGCCGAGCGTCGGCATGAGGGGGTTGTACCCGTACCCGTTGGCGGGGCGGGCGGTGTATGTGGGTGCTGCGGGGTTTTTGTATGTTGATGAGTGGGTGTGGGTGTGGGTGTGGGTGTGGGGGGAGGAAGAGGGGGAGAGGGAGGAGGCGTTGGCGTTGGCTATTAGGTGTGTGTTCGGTGAGGAGAGGGAGGATGCGTTGGAGGAAGAGAGGAAGGAGGCGGGTGGGTGCGGGAGGTCTTTGTACACTACATGCCGGTGAGTTAGTACGGCGAAACAGTGTGCGAGCAAAGGAGAAGACGCACGGATATCGATAACGTAGTTCTGCAGTGTCGCCGAGAACTGCGAGTCGGGCGGGAGACGGGACATGAGGACGAGGACTCGCTCGAGGAGGAAGAGCCGGTCGTCGATGCCGACGCCGTTGAGGTTCTTTACTGCGTCTATGTATGCCGGCTGTTCCACCACAATCGTTCATCAGCACATTCATCCCATCTACAGCGAAACGAAACGAAACGGAGGAGAAGGGAGGGAAGGAAGGACTCACGAGATCAGACACGCTAAACGGCGCGCCCCGCTCGAGCTGGCCATGTATCTCCTCGACGCTCTGCCTGAGGAACGACGGGACGGGCTTGGCGCCGTCGTCGTCCACGGGAGCCGCGGCGCGGTGCACGAAGTCGGCCGTGGAGGCGACGCGTTGTGCGAGCGAGGATATGAGGGTTGATACGGTCATTGCTTGCTTGCTTGCTTCTTTCCTTGTGCTTGCGATTGAGAATTGAGACGGAGACGGAGAATTGAGATTGGGATGGGTGTTGGGGTTGTTAGGTGGACTGCGGGGTAGGTGAATGGGGTTATGATGAGAACTGGTGCGAGAAGGGAGAGATATAGGAAGCGCCACGTACTTCGACTGATCTGATTAGCCTCCTACTTCGACTTAAGCTTTCCTAGTCTTCGCCGTCGCCGATTGTGGCCGTACGTCGTACGTCTCTCGTCTCTCGTCTTCAGTCGTAGCAGGTCGTAGTAGGAAACAGAGTCAGAAAGCAGAAAGGAAGACCCAGTTGAGCAGGTCCGTCACGTTCGGCGATGATGATGAAAGGAGGAAGCAAGAGAAGCACAAGCAATCAAGCAAGCAAAAAAGAAGCGAGGTCCTGACAGTGCCTCCCCAAGGAACACACACCTCGGAACGCCACCAACCCCCGATTGATATTGCGTCCTTGATGGCAGGGCTTAGCCTTCGCCGCGTGTAGCCCACGCCTCTCGCACGCCGACCTTGCGCCGCGGGGCAGCGATATTTGGTTTAACGCTAACTTTAGCTCGCCTCAAGGAGCAAATAGAATGATGCCAACCCTTCGGGCTTCGTCTCCACCACCACCAATCAAGCTTCGCCTGTACGCCCTCGCCAAGATGGGGACGAGAACAAGACGGTGACGCGCGGACAGGACACACAAAAATTGGCGTGCAAGGAACCGTAGGCGACAAGGTTTTCGCAACGTTGCAAAGCAACGTGCCTGATCGGCTCCGGCTTACACAGCAACAACGTGCCGTATCATTCCCCATTCAATCTCGGCCAAATTCGTTCGTGGGGCCTTTTTTGTTTTATTTTTACCTCCGGCACGGAATCAAATCAAGTTTTGCGTCGGCGATATTTGGTTGCCGATACTGTTATCTGTGTCGGGCGCCTATTCTCTTCTCCATTTCTTTCACAGCGACGCCGTGTCCTCGCCGTTCTGTACAGTACTGTACCTCCCTTCGCCGGTTCCTTCTGTTTCGCCATTACGAGCTGAAGCGCTCTGCTACCAATGCCCCCGCAATACGCTTACCACACGCCGCTTCTCGCTCGGACGTACTTGAAGTCGCTGGACGACTCTTAACATCACATCAAGAACCCGATACACTAGTACTACTACTTGGTACGCTCCACCGCACTGTGGGGTATCAAGCACCCTTCTCGCTGATACGATACGGTATCAACGCCTCGGCAATCGGCATCAAACACCGTCATCTGTGGCCGTGCGGGTATGGCTGGGGCGAGAACGTCGGGGTGTAGCTCTCGCCGACGGTCTTCTCTTTTCGCGCTTCGTGCTTGTTGATGATGATCCAGAACACGGCGCTTTCGCCCGAAATCGTTGATCTCCTTTTTAATTCCTTCTTTCGTCGACGCACGGGGTTGGAAATTCCAAGCGGTACTGCCAAAGCAGTGAGACCGGTCCGAGCATGTGAACATCTCTTCAACGGTTAACATCCCATCCGTCAATATATTTATAGTAAGCACAGCAACGCTCTCCTCTCTACTGCTGGATGACATCCGTGGGATTGCAAAGAGTAGCTCGATATGGCGCGAAATGTTCATCAGCCGAGGATTTCCGGAGATTCCAAACTATCTTACGCAGACCGGCCATGTAATGGACCTCTCCATCCGAGTCTACCGAAGACCCGTTTCCAAAAGCGACGTCTCATAAACGAAACACATACAGAACGGTGTTCAGGTATCACAACAGGGCTTGGTGTCTGAATCACAGAGTCGTCGGTTTTGACGGACAGCGAGCAAGGCAACGACCGCAAGTGAGGTAAATGGGGATTTTTTAATTTAGGAGCCTCGCCTATTTATCTTAAGACGGGTGGCCAGCGATGAATTCTAGACCTTTGGTTGAGAATTCTTTGACCCGAACCCAACGGCCTGGAGCTCTAGGAGTCTATCTTCGAAAATCTTGTCCTCCTGCGTCTTGAGATCCAGACTCCGCTCCTCGAAGCCCATGTCTGTCGCATCATCGACACGGACGTTCGCTAGCTCAGACTCAAGGTACGCCAGCGGTACCGAATATCGACTTGTCTCGAAATTGTAGGCACCATTCTTGAAGCTGAGTGCGGTGTCGACTGCTTTGAGGACCCGGAAATGTCGTTCAAAATTGATGAGCGAGAGGCCATCCCTTTCGACAACCTTCGGCATACTGCGCTGGATACTGCTCATATCCTTCAAATGTATGGCTGCGGGGGAGCAGTTCAGTAGGATGATAAAGTGAAGTATGAACAATCTTACGCAGCCATGGAACACAAGGGCCATTATTTCTTTGGCTCAGTAAAGATCTGTATGCTTGATGGTTGCCAGCTGGATCAACATATGTTGCGAGCTTCTTGAAAAGATTTTCGATATACAAACGTGCAAGCGTTGTCGACTCCAAGGCTACGACCACGGCCGCCATTGACGAGAAGTTGTTCAACTTGCGACACTCCTAAAACAAAGATGTCAGCAAGAATCTAATTAATGCTTGGTCTAAAACTTCACTTCTGCGGTATTGACAAAAAATTTGAATACATCACGCCGCCCATCCAGTCGATTTGTTCGAAGTATCGACTTTTTGACCCAATTCATAATTTGTTTGTTTGCGATTTGCACAGCCGTCACCTTGTTTGGCGATTGCGTTCGTAGGAGGTGGGATATGCAGTCTACGGTTGTAATTGCTTGATACTTGTCGTTTTCTAGAAGGGTGAGGCCAACCGCGAGCCCAGCTGGGGTGATATCGTGTCCCTTTGGTATGGTCCTTGTCGGTGAAGGATATTCATCTAGTTGTGCATTCTCCGTCTGGTTGATCTAACGAGGCACCGCATGAGCAAATTTTAAAAAAGTAGTAATGGACATGTTTCCAACCATTATATCGATCGTAGAAGCAAGATCTTTGGCATCTTTGGCTATTGTCTCGGGTGTCGTTATACTGCTTGCGAAAGAGGCATGGTAGATAACTTGGAGCTAGCTTTT
>ML170206.1:80605-130989 GCA_004355085.1 Rickenella mellea
GCCTCGCTGAGAGTGGGTAACTACCAGCAAAAAGTCCCTAATGCCGTACGGTATTACTGGAGAAAAGCTAGCTCCAAGTTATCTTCCACTGGTGTGCGAAAGCCTTCATTTCCTCGAGCAGCGCAATATCGAGGGTATCTACAAAGTAATTCCCGAGCCATTGCTTGAACACAGCCACAATCCTTTGGCGTACTTCGGTCAGCTTCTTTGCTTTCTCGGGTATGAAAAACCTCACATGTAACAGGTATTTATTCGAATCTGCACATTTTGACCTATGTCCATTTGGTGGAAAAGCTGCACCAACATACGGAACAAATGTGAGGAAGTCGTAAATTCACGGTACATGGCCAAGAACGTCTCTCGGAACTTGAGGTCTTGCGCGTTGTCTGATTCATTGTCATCATTAGCATGGGTGGTGAATAATAATAGTAGTAGTGGTGCGATTGTGATACTCACGGACAGAGCCAAGGAGTAATTGCTTCGTCAGACCTCGCAAGGTTCCTCTCACCACCGACCCTGTCATAAAACCAGATCTGTCATGCATAATCCTGCAAGAGAAATATATGCGCTTACAATGACACAATGAAATGGCTCTGTACAAGGAGGATACAAGGTTATAAAATGAAACACCCCATATACCTAGCTTTTACTATCTGGTGAGCTGCGTGCAAAGAATGACACAGCTTGTGTGATGATTGCATGAACTTAGGAGGCTTGAGCCGGCAAGGCATGAAAGGCTCCTTCTTGTCGGCCAGTTGTAAACTACAAAGATGTAGTCTCATCTGAGGCAATAACCTACCCGGCTCGCCGAAGCATTGTAAGCTACTTGCAAAGCATGGTACAGATTGTGCGATGATTGCATGAGCTTTGCATTGAAGCCTCCATCTTGTTGGCCAATTGTACATTATGAAGGCGTACTCTCATCTGATGCAATCATTTAGCAGGCTTGCCGAAGCACTGTAAGCTGCCTGCAAAGAATGGTTCAAATTGTGCCACGATTGCATGAACTCGAGAAGCTTGAGCCGGCAATGCATTGAAGCCTCCATCTTGTCGACCAATTGTAAATTACAAAGATGTGGTCTCATCTGAGGCAATAACTTACCAAGCTCGCCGAAGCATTGTAAGCTACTTGCAAATAATGGTATAAATTGCGCGATGATCGCATAAACTCGAAAAGCCCGAGCTTTCGATGCATTCAGCGCTCTATCTTGTTGGTTAATTGTAATCTACAAGGGTGTAGTCTCATCTGATGTAACAACTGGGCATGCTGGCGGAAACTTTGAAAGCGCTTGCAACAAGAGACCCCCAGTGCGAGTAACATTGATAAGTGCAGAGAGCTTGTATCAATGTGAACATTATGCAAGTGCCATTCCTTTCTGACACTAAATTGCATTTAGTACGGAAGCATGCCTATCAGCTGTCTCCATCGAACAAGAATGACTTGCACTTGTATCCCTAATGACACATTGCGAGCTTCCCTGCATATCATCCCCTTCAATGTGAGCGACCTTGAATGAAACTGAAAAATTACCATTTGTCGCATTCATTTGTTCCGATATTCTCAAATTGCAATAAAAAAATAAATGTATTTTAACATGCACGGCTCTTTGTCTACATCATGGTGGTGGTTCTATATGGTCTGTCTACCTCGAGAATATGGCGCTGTAAATAACTCGGGGCAAGCATGGCTGTAGTATGATGATTAGAATCATCAATAACGAAAACCTACTATTTTGTGAAGCGGGCAATGCTGGTGGGGTGGAGTGGAAGTAGTGCAAGTTTCCAATGACTATTAGACACAATTGGATCAGTGGGCATGGAAAGCGCAATAGCCAAGGAGACTTACTGGCGAGCTTTGCCATAATAGGTGTCAAAAGCCGTATTTGGCGCATTTGCTGGAGATGCTACAGTCGAACCTCTCATAACCCATACCTCTCGCAGCCCATACACCCCCATAACCCATAGTTTGGATCGCCACCAAACCCCAGATTTACACCAAAATCGACCTCTGAGAAGCCATAACCCCTGAAAACACATAGCCTACGACGTCCACTAAGGGCTATGGGTTATGAGGGTTTTGACTGTATCAGGAAGGTGAATAGGCAGGGTTTTGTTAGTCGATTCAAAGAAATGGAGGCACAGTCACACACCCTAGGCATCACATACCCTAGGCAGAGGAGGTTGTCCATGTTGACGAAATAGTTGGTAGTCTTTTACCGAAAGGAAGAGGCACACTTAACAAGGACTAGGAAAGAAGCCTGCTGTTTCAGAGATGTCATTGAATGCAAGGAGATCACAGACGGCCATGTGTTTGAGTGTCGCAAGTAGGGAAGAGCCAAACTGAACTGAGATTTCCAAAGGGATGATTGGGCTCAAAGAGTCCAGCACCTAAAGCAAAAGCAACCGGCGATCACTCTGAAAACCACCATGTAACTGCAAGCATAGGTCAAACTTGAATTGTGCACAACAACAATGACGAATGGAGAACTCACGTGAGTTGAGTTGATGGAATTCACGTTGCATGCTCAACTGTGCTTCATTCTTTCGTTGTAAACTGTCCTCCAACTATGGGTGGCGACGACAGCTCTCTGTTCCATGCGAGCTTCAGTCCAGTATCTTTTCCTGCAGTGTCGCGACTATGCACATGATGAGGATGTCATTGGACAGGCAGTATCCAGACACGTCGACAGTATTGGGCAATTTTGCATTGGCATAGATCCGGTAACAATCCGGACCATGTAACAGGCTTTGGTGATTGACAGACTTCCAAATCTGAAAGGCGTTGTTCCACTTCCGATACCAATGAGCCATCTTCACCAGCATCAGTAAGGGTAAAGGAAATGCACCGGGTGCTACGGTGTTGAGGTGTTGAAATAGACTTCATATGTGTTCACATACCTAATCTCAAACATATCATTAATTTATGTAGTATCGGTAATGGTCATCACTCACGGATTATCACACCCTTGGAAGAACACTGGTCGAGTTGTGGGATTGGGAACCCTCCACCTTCAAATGGTGACGCGACTGTTCACGCGATGCAATGATGTTCCGCCATTGCCAAACACATGTAAGTTCCTACAAAGCGTTGATAGAAAATAGGCAGACTGCTGGTGGCATGGTGTGAGGCGGGGAGCGGTGGGCGTACGAGGATGATGATGGTTGGAGTTCAACATTGAATTCAAAGTCCGACAGGCAGTGAGGAAATTACCACGCCATCTATGACGTCACTGTGGGGCCGATCAATGTCATGTGCGGTTCATTGTGAAATAAATTTCCGCTATGTTATACATTGACCGTAGAGATACACAGATTACCAGAACGCACACCTGGACATCGGTCATTAGGGGTAAACATATTGGAAAATGCATGACAGACATAACATCCTGAGAAACAATGACAAAAGGCTTTCCAATGACGTCGCTTGTCGAACAAGGCCCCCACTCGTAGTGGAACATTGAGAGCAATATTCGGGTTGAAGTTGCAACCTACAGTAGCCGCCGAACGATTAATGGTTAAAAGAATGCAAGGATAACGCCGACATACTACCAGTGAGTTTGCTTTGCACTCTGCTGTCTGTTGTACACGAATAATGCTCGTTCGTTGCGAACTTCTTGCTTCGCACCGGATCTCCCGGAGTTTCTGATGCATGACATTGGTTAAATGTTTCCTGGAGATATCATAGACGCTTACCATTAAAGATGTCGTTTTCATCGGCTTTGAGTTTGAGGGTTGATCCTTGAGGATACGCCGCAACCCTTGCAAGTTGTTCCGCCCACGAGTGATCTATTCGAAGGTCTGAAAAAGACGTCGATATTCAATGTGAGGAAAGTGTTGAAGGCAAACATACCATCACCCCGACGACCATCCACGTCAGCTTGCATCAATCGCCAGTTGATGAGAGGATCGTAGACGAAAGCCTCCAACACAGCCATGAGCGATTCCTTGTTGTCGCGCAACACACGCATGGAAATTTCGCATGTGTTCTTGAAACTGCCCTGAATGCCGCTGACCTGTGCATAACAGTGAGCATGAAGTCAAGCACAATCTTAACGTGTATGTGTACCTCCATGGCGTGTGTCAACATACGGGTCAGACGGAACGGAACCTTCTCTAGGAACTTCTCTCGGAGCATAGCAACCTCGAAACAGTCACCGAAATCGATGTGAACAACTTTTCCCGTGTGCCGCTCAAGCAATAAATTGGAGGGATGTCGATCTCCCAATCCGAGGATGTGGCCAACCATGCTGTTGACGGCCAGTGAACGGGTGTAGGTAGCGCGGCGCTCAAGCCAGTGCTCAGAATTCGTGCTCTTCAGCCATAGTACTTTGTAGAGGTCTTGACCGGTGGTATTGTCCAACGCGTATTCGAACACTTCGACTTTCTGCAGTAACGTCAAGTTCTCGTAGTCAGGCGCCATCTGCACACATGAAAGAGTTAACAGTGTCCAACGGGACCTCGAATAGTTTGGCGAACCTGAAGCATGAGGCGGTACTCAATGTTCAACAGGATCTTCCGTGATTCGCGGTAGTCCCGAACGAGTACGTGCAGAGTATCGCTGTCTTGAACCCACCCAATCAGACCAGCGTTTGGAGCCAAAGGAATGACGGGATATCGTTGAATGTGGAGTCGTCGCTTGAAACTGTCTGTATCAATGGACAGAAGAGTGTTTACCAGGCTGAACAACTGCATCACTCGTTCGTCTTGCCGCAGATCTTCATGACCTGCATGACCGATTACGTCAGGAAACATTATATCATTCGCATCATGACGTACCCTTCAGACAGTACTCATAATCTCTCCCGTCGCTGCCTTTAACTGACAGTCTACGTGGGCGCTGTTTGGACGAAATTACCGTCAACTTGCTTGAAAAGCTGTTGATTGTAACGATCGGCCGGCCACTGTGATATGTGCCTAATCTTCCATCAGCCTTGCAAACTAACTTCCCCACATGGAGACGGTCTTACCTGGAACTGCCAGTTCTAAATTACGAGCTTTCAGAAGCTCAGGGGAAACATATTGAAGATCTAGTGTAGTAAGTTGAGGCATCTGCTTCTCGACTTTCTTGAATACCTACAAGCGAGCCAGTCAACAAAGGACAGAAGAAAATTGTGCGATAAGGACACACACCCAGTAATATATGTCCCACGCCTTATCCAACTCAGTCGTGTCACCATACGTACGGTACCTCCGGCAAGCCTCTCGAGCTTCGCGAAGATCGCGGCCAAACACTTGAGCGAATGATGTTTCGCGCGTCGTTTGTGGTCCCTGGTAATATTGAGAACGCGATCATTGCGAAGGTATGAAGCAACTTACAGCTTCCAGTAAGTCATGAAGAGGTTCGAGAGCGGCAATCATGCCTTCAGGGTTCTTTTGTGTAGTACAAGCGTGAAGCTTCCTCGAGACCTTCATGCCAAAGTTCGTGCCAAAGAATGGCCACCCTGATCAATTCTTGGCTGACCAGCAAGACCTTATGTACGTGTTAATCGTGACAATGGAAGCAAGAAGTTGGATGATTACCTGCTCTACAATGGTTGCACTGTGAGCTCGCATATGATCCATGATTTCGAGAGCGGCATTCTTTCGAGACGCGCTTGAAGACTTTGAAGCCACTGTCAGTGGATAAATGAGAGCCTGCGGATGGTGTCTGCCGACGTCAGTCATGAGCAGGTCGATGTTCCTGCGAATATTCTTGCTAGGTGTCTGAATCCGAGCAATTATCTGCAACGAAATGGGTGATGAATAAATAGATTCAACGTAAATTCTACATAAGCACAAACCTGGGGAATGACCTCGAGCCACGTGTCAACATCCACGCCTGAGAAACCGCTCGCTATGGCGTGGCTCACGTCGTCATGCGCACCAAATTTAAACCATAGAGTGAGGAGTCGTAATGTGTCTTGCAAAGCATTGACGTTGCGCAGTGCGATAGACCTGAAGAAGCCTGCGGAACGGTGTTACACTGCACCATTGACAATCGCATGTTACACACCTTGCACGGCCTGGACAATATGGGTCGCCAGACCTTGCCCTGGTAGTTCTTCGACTTGGCCATGGCTCTGGCTCTCCAAAAATCCAACAACGTCGAAATTCGCTAATGCCCACGTATGCCACGCCTTGTACCATGTCGAGTCGTAATGAGTCGCCAAATAGTACGCTTGAAGGATTTCTTTGATGTCCGCCTAGAAGAAATTATTAACTTCACCAAAAACTGAAATCCGATAGAACGAACATCGTCCCAATTTTTCTTCACGGCTGACTGCCACTCTCCTTGCTTGTAATAGCATCTTGCCAAAAGCTTCGACAGCTCATCTAAACTCTGCTTTGAGACATTGGCACAAGATCGTTCAGCAGTCTCCGTTTGAAACTCACGCGCAAGAGATGTAGCGAATGATCGCAAGACTTTCAAAGAATCATCCCGAGCTCCGTTCGCCCACATGAACTTCAACTGTGTGTATACGACGCTTGGTGGCGCTTTGGTATGCTGGTGGTGCTCGCGGACGTGGTTTGACTAGAAAATTGGTTAATCACTTGGACCTGTGAAGGCAACCAAGTGCTCACTGGAGTCAATAACGAGTTGATGGTCTTGTCGGCTAATAATATCATCTATCATCCGTTCCGATTTCCGGCAAAGATTAGTGAATTTAATATCCAGATGACTGTATCGTCCTCGGGATTCAAGACAAGTGTCTGTACTTGTAATATCTGCTGCCACACTTCAACTTCCGGTTGACAACCTTGAAGTCTAAGAAAATCTAAGAAGAATGCAACAATTGGCAAGAAAGGCTACGTACCGCTTCATCCAAGTTTTGCGCATTGTAGCTTGCCGTTCGGGTTGATCAGCAAATTGCTTGAACTGGATCATTTCTTCCAACTCAGACAACATTTGCGCGGGTACCATAATACTGAGCAAATTTTCAGATTGAAATACTTTCGCCCGACGAATAATTACTCACTTGTACGTTCGCCCATAGCTCTCGCCGATCAGGGCTGTTAGCTCCGGGTCAAGCAGATCACGAGCCTTGGTGATATGTGACAACGCCTTGGGAAACTGATTCCTATGAACCGAAAGAATGGCTTTGTAGAAGGATAGATCTGGGGAGTCGCCAGTCATCGTCGCTATGTAATCGTTCAGCGACCATGCTGCTGCTGCTGCCATCGGGGCGATCTCGCGATGGTCGCCATTGCTTGCGTTCGCCCAATTCTCATCAACTTGTGCAGCTAATAATTCCCCACCCAGTACCATTCTTGTGCTTGGTGACGTCGTCAAAGTTCCCCATGCGGCGTCGTGTTGCTGAAGCTTCGAATTGATTCAAATAAGGTCCTCTATTATATTAGGCGAAGATGCTCTATGGGAAGCGGTTTATCTTCATGCTCCATGAACTTTGCCAAGTTGAGTAGTCTATGAATCAACTCTTGGGGAATTTTAGAGGCAGTGATGGCGTGCTCAATTGACTGTACAAGATCTGCCTAGATTGACGGAAGAAATGTAAGAATAGATCATTGTCATAACACAAAAGGTAATTACCTTGTACTGCTGATCGTACAGTTCGCCCCAACATGACAAGAATGCAGCGTTGAAGAGTTCGCGCAAGCGGTGGGTGAATATCCACCAAACTCATGCAAGCGCGAAGTGCATGAGATGGCGATTCCTTCATGAGTTCGACAGATAGTCGATGCATCCCTCATTCCAGTCATTTGTCGTGACAACTTGGGAGACATCTCACGCCTGCTTCAGGTGCTGCTGATTGACGGTCGTCTTCGTTCGATCTGCAGGTGCCGTAAATTCCGGTATAGCGTTTGTGTCATGTCGTCTATGGGGCGGAAGATGAGACTATATGAATGTCATAATCCGGTTGGGACGTACAGCAGTTCGATCACGCTGGTTTCTTGTGGCAATCTCTCGCCATTCAGCAACTTCGAGAATAAATTCTCGTACTTTGCGTGAGTGAAGCGATGCTTAAGATATAAAGGTCAGGTTGGCTGCAGTAAGTGAGCACAGAACCCCGCACCTTGTTTATTGTCACGAATATCGCGAAATCTGGTCCAAGCTGGAGAACGAGAGAGCAAAGGGTATCCATGACAGCTACCCGCAGCTCGTTATTTTGTTATTGAATGTGGACAAGACTCGGACGAGCGGGTGAATGATCCCCGATGCATGGTCGGAAAAGATTACTCTCCTAGACAGCCCCTCAATTGTCTGTACGGCCATTGGCGAAGCTGGATTCTCGCATCCTGTCTCTCATAAGTCCACACAATGATACGGATCACCAGGTGCAGATACTCTTCGAACGTCGCCCCGAAGGTCAGAAACGCGTCGAGGACTTTCATCTGAGTAGCCTGCCGCTCTTCCGTAAGTTCACCATCAAACACCTTTATTATATGCAGCAAAATAGACGGCAAAAATGGCTTGAACCCGGCGTCTAACGCACGACCAAGCGCCTCAACAAGTGTGACAATGGGGAGTTGGAGAGCAACGTTCTCCCAGAGCGCAGTTACAAGACCGAAAATCTCGAATGCGTAGTTCCGGACGTGTTACTTGATGATGCCGACGAGAATGGCGAGCTGCTGGAGATGGAACTCCTGTATTCTGGCGGTAGTCGCGTTCCGGGTCACAGTGGCGAAAGCGGGGATAATCTGCAGCAAGAATGTGACGCACTTCAGACCTTGAGCCTTGAGATCGACATGATTGCTTCGATAACAGTATGATGGCTGCTACTCAACGACTGGTCCCTGAGGATTCCGAGGAGAGCGTTGATGACAACAGTTTGGTAGTAGTTGTCGGATGCCACTGATGCCACACCTTGATTAATCGGAACGACATTGACCGCCGGCACCGGGACCTCGCTACCGACATCATCCTCAAGCTTTATCTACACCCGTATTCATCAGCATCTGAGCCTAGCGGACAAAAGAAATGACCTGTACCTTTCGTCTATACGGATCTAAAGCTCCGAGAATTCCGAGCACCTTGATGACCTCCCGTCTCACAGTCGGCGTCTGATCCGTCTTCAGGATACGTCCAAGGGTATGCAAAGCAGCGTCTCGTTTGATTGGGAGAGGATTGGTGAGGGTGAGGCGGACGAGGATCACGTCCATAAGTTCAGGCACATGTGGGAGGATGTCATCGCCGCCTACGCAGGCGAGTTCACCCATGCACATCAGTATATTGGAAGCGACCGTTGGATTTGAGTCGTTCGCTTTGGGGAGTAGCGCTCGGAGCATAGGCAGAGCATATGGCTTGATAAGCCGCTGAGTCGCGCTAACGAGGAGAGTCAGAAGTCGCGTGCATTCTTCTCGGCTTCGCCTGAAACGAGCAATTATGAGTTCACCAAACGTGTCTGGAACCAATAAAAGAATCATACGGGATAGTTGAATACTTCAACTCCGTCAACAGCTGAATCAATGTTTTCCTCAGGCTGGCCATCACGTACGCAGGGTTATGCGTCGCCAGCCTCCCAATGAGCGATATCGCCGTAACGCGATTACCGAACACCTCATCGTTCAGCGCGATAAACAGCGATCTCACATTCTCCGCTTGCGACAAATGCTTGTCGAACCGTTCGTCCTGTGACGCAAAGACAGTCTGTCTGATTGCCGGATCTACAGGGTCACGTCATCAGAAGCCTGACGGCGGTAAATCACAATTGAAGCGACGCACCGGGATCGGCAATGCCGACTGTGAGGAGTTTGTCGAGTACGTCGCTGATAATTTCAATGGAGTGGTTGCTTGCTTGATGGCAGATAGGGCCACGAGCGAAGAGGCGACAACATGTCAGTGCCGCGGCCTGTCTAACCTCTGCATGATTGTCCTCTAAATATGGAAGGGAGCAATTTCGGACGAATTCGTTAAGGGTATGTCCTACGAAATAAAGTCAGCAAGAAATTTCATGTCAAAAGCTCGAAGAAAATGAAACGCACCACTGAAATCGAAGGATCCCAGCGTTGTAAGCGCAAGTGTGATCAATTCGGGGGATTTCGCAGCCCCACCCTGATTCCCTTGTATCTAGCTATGTACCCAACAAAAAGCAGGATATGCGTACCTGAACCACTATATCCCTGGTGATAGCAGCAATTTCTGGTCGCGAATATTGTGGTGGTGCGCCGCGAGGCTTGTAATTCTGTCCGCTAAGGATGACCGATATAAGATCTAGTAAACGGGGTCTATGCAAGAAACAATGAGGAATAATCATACTATGACCTTAAATAAAGAGACCGACCTTGTATTATCCACAGAAGTGGTGGTATATGCCTCGCGATCATCGTAAGCGCCTGCCTTAATGGTTCGCTGAGCCCGCAAGCAAACATCAAATCAAGCTGGTCGTGAAG
This sequence comes from Rickenella mellea, assembly GCA_004355085.1. Classification (NCBI taxonomy): domain Eukaryota; kingdom Fungi; phylum Basidiomycota; class Agaricomycetes; order Hymenochaetales; family Rickenellaceae; genus Rickenella; species Rickenella mellea. The sequence continues at coordinate 90,935 of ML170206.1, forward strand.
GACTTTGGTGTGAAGGACTTTGGTCAAATTCGGTCCGACAGCTTCCGCGAGCATTCCAATGCATTGGAACATAGACTCTTGCTCAGGCGCATTCTTTTTTCTGCAAAATAATTCATCAGAGGAAGTTGGCTATAGCAGGGCTGTTGCACATACCCCCGCATCTGCAGACCTTGCTTAATGTGGTCCATAATAGGTTCGAGGAATGACTTCATGTCACTTCTGACTGAGGTAGCTACATGTCCGATCGCGATAAATGCTAGGTGCGGCGTTAGCGAATAATTTGATCAGAAATTCCGAAAAAAGTTATACCGAAAGAACGTTCAGCGGGTTTCGAGAGCTGTTCTAACAGGTGGACCATCGCTTTATGCATAAAATGTTCAGAAAATTACTTTGTGTCGTAATGAGCCAATGCCGGAATCAGTGCGATTACGGCCTTGTGGACGAGTGGGCCGCGATGCGGTTTGAAGCGAAGGATAATCTCGGCCGCGTCCGCGAATTTGTTCTTCATCTACAAATCTTTCAGATGCAAAAAAGTCAATGAACTGGTTATTACACACCATGCCTGCATGGAGCAATAAGTTAGCAGGGATGCGTGAATCGTGTCCACAGAATTCATCTTCATTTCCAGCTGCGCATCTTCTAAGATTTTGAGCAGGAAAAGCAAGCTTTCCAGACATACCGCCAGCAACTCTGCACGAGTTCTCGTACGATGACGCGGGTATCTCTCAGTGGTATGAGTATCTTGTCAAAAACGAGGGATATGTGTGGGTGAAAGCATAACGGAGTGCGAAGTGGTCAAGCGTGAGCGTGTCAGGAGCAAGCTTTGGCTGTGACCGACGTGTGACACAACAAATACGTCATACCTTGAAACGCGAAGGCATCTTGTTCACATTCTAATGCACTACTTACAACTAAAGCCAATCTTCGCCTTCAATGTCCAGTAACCTCACATACATGTCAGGATCAATAATGTCCACAATAAAATATCCTCGAGGAAGCTCTGTTTGAAACGTCGAAGCAGCATACCCAGGGCGAATGATCCACCTCACGTCAATGAAATCACCCTGCGTATCTTCCACTACACGACGCATTCTGATGTTAGTTTCGGAAGGTTTCTCAACTGTCTTGAACAGGGTTACCACCGCAAGCATCCACTCTTGATCACTTGCCCAGCAACGAAAGATAAGACGCAGTCGTCCAAAAGCCCACCATCCTGGCCGATAGTGATGGTCCTTCGGGTATTGGACAAGGACAACGTCAAATCGTTCCCTCTTATAGAACAATTCACTACATCTTGAGACTGCAGGAGTCATCTCCAAGGTACTGAGACTTCGGTAGAATGTGGTGATCTTCTTGTACGTCTGAATCTGAGTTAGAATGATGAAAACTGTGAATGTTATGTGACTATTATACATAGGATATTCAAAACGCACCATGCTTTCATTATCAAGGACTTTGGGCTCGCTAGCGCCAGTTCGAAACCTGAGAAACCGCAACAGTTCGACATGGAAGTCTTTGAAGATTGATGCAGATTCCGGAGACTTCCCGCGGAGTATTCGTTCAATCGAGGGAGCCGGGTGCTTGATCCCAAGGGCTCTGAGAACAGGTTTATGGACTTCATCCTCTGAACTCGGCGTCGCTAAGACCTGGTCCACTTCACTATCACAAACCTCGCCTTCAAACATCTCTTGGGATGCCAACACGCGATTGCGAATTGCATTCATCAAGTAGCGAATTTCATGAATGCCGCACATCTGATTCCATGTCATCTTTCTGAACGCTTGGTGTCATTAACTGGTACAGACCTCCTTTTCAAAATCCCGTCCTCGTCGAGTCCGTGCATAATCAATCTTGTACACACTGTTACCCTGCTCTCCAATAAATGTGTTGGTATCTTTGATAGGCCCTTTCCGTTGCAGGCTGTCATAGGCATGGTCAAGGAAAGAATGCATCTTTGGAAAACTAAAGCGTTTTTCAAGAATGCTTTCAACCGACTTTATATATCGAGTAAATTTCCAACCGTGACATGTCGGACAGTTACTCACAGGTATCAGATTTGAGATGGTTTGTGTCAGGTTTGCCACCAATTCATCCCTTATTGACACGTAGCGACGTAGACCGTAAGCTTGACGAAGGCAACACAACGCCCTAAATAGCTGTAGGACAGGATCAATGTCACCCCAACTTCCACCATCCGGAACTATGTCACTAAGTGTTGGTAGAATTCGCTATCATTTCCGGTTAGTAGCATCCCTATCACATCAAAGAGCAGCGCACCATGAAAATTGAATACCATCTTCGTTGATCAGCAAATGTGACTTTAGTCACAGATTTATGGACGGCATGGTAGTGATAGTGGCTGAATGGCGGTAGCTCACTAAACCTAGAAGTGGCATTTCAGCGACAATCAGCGCACAAAGGCATGTTCAAATGCAAGAGGATACACACCGATCATCTATCTTTTGCAAGATGCTGTCATGACGTCGGCCATCAGCTGTTTCACTTCGCTCAAATAGGTCAAAGAGCGCATTAAGACAATGGGATACTATTCCTCCTTCAAAGACATGGCCAATATCAAACGCGAGTGCACGATGCACATCAGCATTTGGCCCTAAGCTCCAGAATGCATTCTAAAGTAAGGTGTCAATGATATAAAACGCACGGCATAAGCATAGCAGTGTGCTCATGGAGCCCGTAAACTCACCTCAATTGGCCGGAGAGACTTTTCCTTCAACATTGCTTTGGCAATGCCCTTCTGCCCGTGATGCTGTAACATCATGCCGGTTTTATTGTAAAGGTTCATGGACTCTGTAGCAGTTCGGAGGGGAATGGTACCGGGCAGGTGATACTTGTTTAGTTCGTCCTTTGGAACCTCGCAAACAGGACATGGCATTAGTCCTTTAACGCCGTTTATGAGAGTAATGAAAGACCTAGATAGATTTAACGTGTGGGTGCAACGTGGTATGTGGGTATGTGTATAACACACTTACTGCTCTTCATAGTCAGCGGAGATGATGAATAGGAGAACAAAAATCGCAAGTATTGTGCCAGATAGCGTTTCGAAGGGCTCTCCAAAGATCGCCGCATTCTGAAGCTTTAGTAGAACCTTTGACCACACGGCGTGCATAACCTTGCGAGTAAAATTGACAAAGTGACTGTTCCCCTGTTCTGATATTGGTGTATCGATCTGATCGGTTTTCATACCCCGCACTATCTTTCAGACGTGAATACTAAACATACCTGAGGTATTTCGGCAATAACCACACCGCCTCCCCTCTGTGTTCCATTTCGAACGGAACTTATTATATTGCCAACACGGAACACCACAGGATGGTAAGATACTTTTGCGAATCTTGATATGATGGTTTTGTCAGCATATACCATTATTGCCACAAGGACTCCTTCCCCTCCTATCCTTGTCTGTGCGCCAGTTCATCAGTTGTGCACATATACTGTAGGAATTATAACTTTCCTGCGCATCCCACCAGTCGGTGCCGCAGTCTACATCATCTATGAGGCTTGACTCTTTCCCATCAACAACCAGGAACCTTTTCGAGGGATAGGTGGTGACGGAGTCCGTAAGACTTGTGTCGGTCAAGTAGTCTTTGACCACATCCATAGCAGAGCGGACATAGAAAGGAAACTCTTCGGAAACCTTCTCTCCGTTCTTAGCGGTGTATGTCTGCGTAGTTGTGCACTTCTCAAACTCTGAACTTCCAGTTGATTGTGCGTCTTCATAAACTTTATCCAAGTCGCGATGGGTTTTAAGCGTGAGCTTAGATTCTCCTTTGCACCATGAGTGACGACTCAGGTTCAAAAGCTCGTCGATGAGATCATGCGATAGATTAGCGCGAAGAGCAAAATCAGCCAGCTGGAAGTCCTCAAGGGTCTTGAAGGGATAGAACGCCGGCTTAGTCTCTGCAATCCCTTTTCCTGACTGCTCAGGTCGATGGTTTCGAAGCCGAAGGTAGTCATCTAGCGTGTACATCTCATCTGGACGCATGGATGCGGGGTGCCATTTCACTCGGACTGAGTCTGTCTTTCGCCACCAGTCGTGGTGTTCCCCTGTATGTATAAAGGGGGGTTCGTTCATCTCTGGCGTAGGCGCAACATCATCCCTTGCATGGCTTTCCAAATGACCTGAAGATGAACCTGGGCACAGAGTTAAGTCGAGATTTGAATTACCCAATATACATACCGGCTACATTGTCATTGTCTCCTTGGGGGGACGTTTCCCCGCAATTAAGCAATGGTGTGGCTCCAAAGTTGGGTGCCGGCAAAGATGGCAAAATGGATGTGTCGTTTAGGCTGAGAACTGGACCACCTAACAAATTCGATTTATTCAATTAGGGCATTTGGCGATGCCGCAGGAGGAACTTCACCATCATCGACATCCATGTCCTGGGCATGGGGAATTGAGCTTGTGCGTTGCGGATCTAAATGTGGAGTAATTGGTCTGGTGCGCTTTTTGGCTTTAATAGATATCGGGCCATTTAGCTACAAGAACGAAGTTAAGATTATTCAATAAATACCTATGTGCTTCAACTTCTTTGCATTTCTCTTTCCTTCAAGGTCAATTAAGTGATCTACCGCGCATGCCCGCTGGTGGTTTATATAACCGTTGTGACGAATTTTAAACCACCGGTGACAGAAGTTGCATTCCTTCATCCCTGCTTGCCCAAGCGACTCGAGGGTCTTTCTCTCCAATGTATTTTTGGAGTGTCCAGGAGGAGGCTTTCTTCGCGGGACATACGGTGACATGGTTGAAAAGATTCTGGTTAGTTGACTTGGAGCTCAGTTCAGTTCGGGGTAGCACTGAGCGCAAGAAACAAGTTGGCAAGTTGGCGAAATAATGTTGAGATCAGTGGTGTTCGGCGAAGGTACATTGTAGGACCACGTATCTAAGGCGCTCCACACAAACTTGTCTGCACGTGATGACGTCAATCCGTCCTTCCGATTTCCGAGTCTTTCCTCAACTTTGGCGCCGTCGTCCGAGTCGTGGACGTGGACGTGCTCAGTACGTTCATCTTACTGGTGGTGTATGTTCAGCATACATTGTCGTAAATGTACTCTGGAAACGCAGGAATACCCCTGGTTTTGATTGGCGCCACGTAAAACAGATATCCCGTCTCGTCGGTCTACAATTTCTTCTCATTTGTTCTGGTGCATGGACAACTTCAGCTGAGGTCACACTTACTTGGTTGTTGCCGAGGTAACAACAAGGAGGTCGCTGTGGATGGCAAGTTTGAGGGGGTTCGGTATAATAGGTATAATAAACCGTCAGTTACGACAGACAGCATAAATATGGTGCAAAAAAATCAACAATGTATATAAAATCTCTCTTCAGTTCTGCACTTTGAAACAGTCACGACTGCCAACGCCAACAAAATGTCTGTGGTCCGTCAGAATTAGACAAAACATCACTTTGACAGAGATTGATGGGTTCCTTCTTTATTCGAGTTCTGCGCGGGGATATTGAAGAACCTGAGCCAGCACGGCTTCGCTTTCGGCCATTTGCAGAAGCCGCAGAATTGATAACATGCTGATCAGCACTTTTCCGAGTGGCCTTTGGGGGATTGACAGGTGACTCGGTGATGCTGGACGAGGGGTTGCCTTTGGTGACTCTGATGAGAGGTTGTCGACTTGGCAATGGCTTTGAAAACCGTTTCAGAATTTTTTTGAGCACAGAGGCATCAATACGTTCAAGGCTTTTGACGCTTTCAAAGCCATCTTGATAGTCTTGATGTTGCACGCGGAGAGAATGGGCCATCTCTTCGATGTCGATGTCCTTCTCCGCCTCTAAATCCTCCTCCTCTGTGTAGTCATCATCCACATCCACGTCTGAATCACCATTCCCGTTGTTGTCGTTGGTCGTGTCTAAACTGCCAGTGGAAATGGCAGTAATGGAGGCGGAGGTGGACGGAATTTTAATACCATTGTCCTTAATGATTGCGTTCAGCTCCTCCGTTGCCAGCTGGATGGTGGATGCATCAGGGAGGGAAGCTTTCTGACATTTTCGAGTGATGCGATTGCAGTAGACGGACCCATGACGATTGTCACCAGGGCAAATAAGAACGCTGCACCACCAGTCAACGGCCAGAACCAGAGTTACTAATAGCAGATTGATAGTTACAAACATAAAATTGGGTCTTTTCCCGGATCCCCGGAAACCTGGCCGTAGAAGTAAAAATGCCGTACCGGCATAGTCTAAAGGGCCAATGAAATGCCGATTTGTGAACTTTATGATATAGGTTCCTAAGCGTTTCTGTCGAACTTCGTCCGGACATTTGACAAATTTGACTTCCTCTGTGATTACTGTAATGTCTTCCTTACTTGGGCCTTTGCCTTTGGTGGTGGTTTTGCCTTTGGCGGTCTTGCCTTTGGTGGTTTTGCCCTTAGTGGCTTTGTTCTTGATCGACCGTAAACTGGACCGAAGGCTTGTCAACAGAAATGAATGGAAAACGGCATTGCCATACAGACCATTGAGACAGAGAAAGAGGAAGCGGGCAGAGTACTGTCCAAACATTTTTCTTGTTCACGGTGTATAGGAGTGTTCGAAGCTGGTTTTCCTTCATCTCGTCCTTGGGCAACTTCAAGCCACCATTGTTGGTGTACACGTCAAGGTTCAATGAAGCATTTGGTGCAAATAATCCTGAAAAAGTATTGCTATAACTGCGAAAGAAGAACATGCGGCAAAATAATTTACCAACACGCGTCTTCATTAAGTAATGCTTGAGGAGATCATAGGCAGCTTTATCTGCGGGAGACTGAGGTTGATCAGTCATGTTAGGAAGTGGTTTTAGCTTTTCCCAAGCATCGCTGCCAAACACAACTTCGCCTAGCAGAGGGAAGCGTTCAAATGCCTCATACAACCATGTAGGCTCAAAGGCGTCATAGACAGGGCCAGTGTGTTGGGAGGGATTTTGTGCGGCATTCTGAGACAATTGAATAGCAATAGCATCAGAATAGAGCATTTCACAGGTTCATTATTACTGACGTTGTATGTGGAGACAAGATCGTGAAAGCGCTTCGGAACACAAACAATGTCCTTCCCAAATACTTTCAAGTATTCAAGCCATGTCAGTCGGGTATCCTCATCCACTGCCACTTTCCATTCGTAAACCGCTTTCTGCAAGAGATCCCTAGTAATGCAAGGTTGTCAACATGAAAATAGTTGAAGATCACAGACAGTATAAACACGCACGGAACAGAGTCCCTCACAAACTTGGACCATACCCAGTATGCCGCAATAAGACGAGCAACACGGGATGGATGAAGAAACAACTCCGCCTCCGTTAAGAACGGTGAAAGTCCTGAAGGAGAAACTATGAATAATACATGCAATGAGGCGCAATCGAAGACTCACCAGCGATGAAGAAAATTTCACAGATGGTGTAAACACCAATCCCCGCAAACACATTGCACTCTGACCTGATCAGGTAAATAACTGGTACATTCCGGTTTGCGTACTTGAGGTATCGACTATCGATCCAATGGAGGAATATCTGCATGAACAGCACCGGGTGGTTAAATATGTCCCTGTGCTGGGCCGGAAGTTGCTGCTTGGTCTTAGCCCAGTGAACCTGCAGGGTCACAGAATGTTTAACATCAGCGCAACCAGCAAAGTGTTGAGACTCGAAAATGCGTACTCCAGTAAGTAGGTCCATGGTTGTAAATGCTACCACCCAATTGCCTAGCTCAAATGCTACGCCAATCTTGAAACGGCGTACCTGAAGGTGGAGAAAATATAGGTGGGATGTACGATGAAATGAGGAAGATGTTACCCACCGACTTGGGTACCTTACAGATCACGTCATACCAATCCTCTAAGGAGTAGATTTGCGGCAGGGAGTGTGTAAACAACTGAACCTGATAAAATTTTGCTTGAAGTGAGCGGTAAAGATGATTTGACGTTGATCTTACCTGAACGAAACAAGTTGTAAAGTCAAGAATTACATTACGGGGATTGTGTAAGACGTCCTTCAGTACCAATGACCCAAGCATTGCCCAAACCCAATTTGGCATAACCACCGTGGGATTAGACCGTTGGCCTCGTGTGAGAGGAGGAGAATCGGGGTTCAAGCGGTAGACGAGACCAGCACGGAGCCTCGCATTCTCGCGAGTAGGATGCAAGTTTGCCTCAGCTTGTTCATGCGCGGTACCATCAACCCAGATTCCTTTGAGTCGTTGTGAGGAGGTATTGTTGCAAGTTTGAAGAAAGTACACAAAGAAGCAAAGAAGCTGGTTGGAGGCCCAGCACTCGGCCAGTTCAGGCATGGATGGGTCTTGTGCAAAGTTTGTATGACGCGAGTTGTAACGCGTTTGTCACACCAACTTGTCACACCAAAACAACTCACAGGAAAGTCGCTCATCATAATTTTGGCGGTCACACCAACAATGGTATTATGATATGAAGTGTCGAAGGTGGCTAGTAATAGACTCCTCAGTGCGTTAGACAAACGACTGAGGAGCGACGGCGAGCGACGGTGAGATATAAGTATCTACGTAAACAAGACTCGAGACATAAGTCGACAAGAGCGCTCGCTCTTGAGAAGTAAAACATAAAATAACAATAAGCAATGGCGCCATACCTGATGGCGTCAATCCATTCCAACGGATCATGCACGCTTGCATAATCACAACACACCCCCTCAAGCGGCGTGAGCGCCCAACATCAGCGATCGACCTTGAAACAAGGGAGCGCTTTCGTAAAGATGTCGGCGATTTTGTCTTCTTAGGGCAATAGACGACCTCGACGTAACCTTCTTCGACAGCCTCACGGATGAAGTGATAGCGAATGTCGATATGTTTGGTTTTGGTACCAGCGTGGAATGACGAGTTGGCGTTGAGAGCGATCGCGGATTTGTTGTCGCACTAGATGGTAGTCGGGTGGACGAGCGGACGAAACAGCTCTCCGATGAGCGCGCGAAGATGGATCGCTTCTTGCGAAAGAGCGACAACGCTCTGCTTCCTCGCAGCCCAAGAAATCGCCCCGCCATGAGCAAGAAGATATACCCTGACACCGAGTGTCTTCCTTCCTGCGTAGCCCAATCCGCATCCGAAAACCCCTCTAACCCATTCATCACTTCTCCATACGTCAACCTATAATCCATTGTTCCCTTCAAATATCGTACAACGCGCTTGGCGGCCTCCCAATGCGCACGTCCAGGGGTTCTGCATATATTGCGAGAGCGTGCTGACAGCAAACGCAATGTCTGGACGAGTGGTGAGTGCCGCGTACATAAGCGAGCCGATGATCTCTTGATATGGGATGTCTTTCATTTCCTCGTATTGGCGCGGAGTCGATGGGCATTGGTGTTTGCCGAGTGGCATCGAAGGATCCATGGGAGAAGTAAGCGGCGGAGCGTCGTCGAGGTTGAATCGCGATACGATCATCTGTATGTAAGCACATTGCGACAAAGAAATAGTTCTCTTGTCAGTATCGAGAGTAACTTCGAACCCAGTGGACGTCGCCGAGGAATGTGATTTCGAGAAACCGGCTGATGTCCTGGTTGAATTGGCGTATGGCCCCTTTTGTGTTGCAGAAGTTCAGGAAATCGTCGACGTGAACGGGTGAACGGTGAGGATGATAAGGATGGTGCCAACGATTCGATAGAAAATGGCGTGACCGACAGCGCACCGACTGAATCCCAACTTCTCCACCACGACCTTCAACAACTTCTTGTACCAATTCCGACCCGCTTGCTGGACACCGTATAGGCTCTTCCCCAGCAGACACAACAGCTCCTCCATTCCCTTCCCCGCAAAGGCTGGCGGCTGACGCATGTAGATCTTCTCCTCGAGTTCGCCATTGAGGAACGCCGACTGGACATCGAACTGTTCGACTTCCCAACATTTACGAGCGGCGAGAGCGAGGTGTCGGATCGAAGTGGGTTTGGCGACTGGCGAGAACGTATCATGATCGTCGACGCCTGGGATTTGGTTGTAGCCTTGAGCAACGAGACGAGCCTTGTAATTGGCGATGTTTCCGTTCGTGTCGCGTTTGATTCGGAATACCCAGCGTGATCCGATTACGGTGTCGTACTTCTTCAGCTTCGCCATCTCCTCATCCATTGCCATCCTCCACTTCACCTTCTGCGGCCCATCCACCGCTTCCTGGTAATTCCGCGGCTCGATTGCATCCTCCGCGTCTATCACCTCCGCCATCATTGCGAATATGAGACCCTTCCAATCGACACCGCCATTCTCGTGTCCGTCGTCGAACGTGACGACAGCTCCAGTCTCAACGTACGTTCGTCTCCATCCCACGCGGAACCTTCGGACCAATATTTCGACCCGCGACACCCCCTGTCGTCCCTTCGCCTGAGTTTAGTCTTCGAACATAGTCCGATGATTGACGAGTATGACCGCTTTGACGTGTAGTAGGAAGATCGATGTCTTCGAGAGGATCTGGTAGATTCGTACGTTCGACTGGGACAGGGATGCGTGATGGTGGGGGAACTCTAGATGGTCCAGGGACAGGTGCGGGAGTTGGAACAGGAGTAGGGGCAGGAGTTGGAAGCTGTCGAGGAGGAGGAGTGTTTTGTACCCGTTGAACTGGAGACCATTTTCTGCTGTGATGCGTGTGCGGCGGCTTGCTCTACAAGACAGAAAATCTCATACACACTCGACTTGTCCATCTTCGCGTCGCAGAGAACCTTCTCTATTACACTATTAAAAGAGGTCCTGGCAGAGTTCCTCAAAACCAGCGCGGGTGACGGATGTGTAGAAGTCGATTCCTTCGAAGATAATGTCTATTTTGATAGGCGTTTGTTTGGGTGGCTGAGGAGAGAGATCGTTCGGCGCGCTTTGCAAGCCATTTATATACGGAGATGACGGTAGACACGAGGAGGTCTGAACATTCGCTATGAGGTCATTTTGCTTCTGCACCTCAAATGATAGCTAAGGTTGCCCGAGGTTGGGGAGGAGGGAAGTCGGCATATGGTTGTGCCTCAGTCCAAATCGGGAAGTTGGGTGAATTCTGGGTGGAAATGCTAATGCTAAGGTCAGAGAGTGGTAGAGACAGTCAAAGAACACTTACTTGAAGGGTTTCTGAACAGCGAAAGTTAGCCAAGGTTGCTCGACGTTGGGGAGGAGGGAAGTCGGCGGATGGTATGGTGCCTCAGTCCAAATCGGGAAGTTGGGTGAATTCTGGGCGGAAATGCTAATGCTAAGGTTAGAGAGTGGTAGAGACAGTGAAAGAACACTTACTTGAAGGGTTTCTGCACTTCAGATAATAGCCAAGGTTACTTCTGGTCAAGGAGGAATATAGGGTGGGTTGGTTGGGAAGGACATCGGTGGTTGGTATTTGAGGTTGAGCATGGTGTCCTTGGCATGCCATCGTGGCACCGGCACCCATCAGCAGCAGTGGCGTACGTGTAGCATCCTTGAGGTACCCATGGGCTGAGCTCATAGACGTTCAGTCTGTTCGGTCCTCTACAGTACTCCGTGCTCTTCCCGACACATGTCATGGTGCAACCACCGTCGGTGGCGGGAACGCCTCCGTTCTGGAACGAGTTGCCGCAGTCTAAAGTACACTATGTGAGCACTCGAAATCGACTGATATGAGGTGTACGTACAACATTCCTGAGCGTATTCGACACCAGCAAGGGTAAAGTTGTTTGAGCCACAAGCTTGGACACAGGTTTCGACGCTGACGTTGCCAGTGACACCAACCCGATTGGTTAAAGTGCAAGCGTTGTCGCTGCATAGAGAGTGAAGGTCAGATATCGTCCAGGAAATGAATCCTTGACGCAGTAACTCACGTGTAGCATCCCTGAGAAAACCATTGTCCGATGCTTAACGGTAACAGGGCTAGACGGCGGGGCGACTCCACTGTAAGCGATTTCGACCACCGCAAGGCTCGTTGGCGTTGCCCTTGCACGGCATGTTGCAGTCTCCGGCAGCAGCTGCAGCCGATCCAGCGAGGGGTGAGTTACCGCAATCTGCAAATCCTGGTAAGTTATGTAACCGAAGAGTGAGTAAGAAAGATACTTACAGCATTCCTACGAGTATTCGACTCCAGCGTACAAGTAGGCACCGCAGAACGATGTACATTTGATGGTCATTGCAGTGGTATCAGAGGACGACAGTGTTCTTGAGGCAACGTTGTGGCTGGGAGGTTTCGGACGTCAGCTATGCATTAGAGTTCGAAGGTGTGGCACGACGACTGACGTCCAGCATCCCTGACTCGGCCATGAAGCTTGAAGCCAGGAAGCGTCGCGGGTATAATAATATCGCGCCGCGAGAGGGGTATGGATGGTGTCTGCCACTATTAAGGCGATCTGAAAATTCACCAGTGTCGTCAGGAAGGACTTCGTCACGAGAATTAAGAGAACTTACAGTTCATGCAAGGCCAATTATAGTCTGTTCAAATGAGTCCCCATTCGTGTTGACGTCTTGCTGTTGCTGTTTGCTGGCGAAAAGCCATCCAGTGCATACACACGGTGGATAGCTGGAATAGTGGTGGAGAGTGGAAAGTTATCCAGTGTATACACACCGTAGATGGCCAGTGGAGAGTCGATGGTGCTGATGCAGCGAAACCATTAGACTTGGAAACGACTTGCCCTGAGGTGCGCACGTGGTGTTTACATCATATGAACATTCTCTTTCCTTTCACGAGTGTGTATACAGGAGTGAATCTATGCTCTTTCATCGATGTGTATACCCAAGGAGAGATATTCAAAGAGAGATATTCAAATTTTAAAATCTGACATTCTTTCGGAAGGTGCACCACAATCCCGTTACTATTTCCTGTCATTTAAGGCGGCTTCTTCGAGTCGACGCCAGTCTACTCACTCTCCTCTCCGCCATGGCCAGTCAAGTCAACCCAGTGAGCTCTTCTTACCTTCCCGATGTTATATCCCACTTATTCACCATTGTAGATCTTCATGCACGCGTGAACTTGGGTGTTTTTCGCGTCGGGAATAGTTACTACACCTCGTCAAACACCAACAAAATGCACCCTATCCCAGCCCGGCTCTCCGATGATCCTGAGACCGGGCGTTTGTTGAGAGATTGTCGAATGCCGCAATGGTCGTCTCGTGTTTACGCATCCCTTCCTTTCATTTTGAAAGTACCTCGATGCAGTACGGGACGCTTATCAAAAGGCGAAGGTTATTCAATTTGTGAATTGCCTCCTGGACAATATGAAGTCGGACTCTAGCAATTTCTATGATCTCCATCCATCTCACGTGCACTATCTGGCCAAGAACAGCAATCGAGACATCGACGTTACTCCTCAAACCTTCAACGGCAACAAGTGGTACCACATCACGGTGATAAGTGATGCCGACACTGTATGGCATGTCTTCATCAACAACCCTACAACAGCCGTAGCTATCGGCACTGCTATTCCAGTGTCCATGAAATCGCGGAAAGTTTCATCCGCACCGGCATTCCATCCACGACACGGAGATTTGGGCCATATGTATCACCCGAACCTCCCATACAACGTCCCAATATTTTGGCTTACCGACTCCAGGGCTACAAACCAGATCAACTTGACTATGCTGTATACGAAGCAGCGCGAAACCAACTCCTCGTCCAACCCTGGGCCCGTGCAGCGCTCCTCAAAGGAGGCATTATCTGGCGTCTCGGCGATAGGATTCATGCGGGAGAACATAGAATTGATGGACCGAGTGTTTTCCGGACCGTGGGGTGGACCGGCCGGGTGATGTCAGCCACAGCAATGCTTGGCGCATTGGGGGAGATGCATGGTGGGATGACGAGCTCTCGAGCGATGAGTTAGACTTGATCTCGGGGGTCTACAAGGTCTTCACTGGTCAGTCTTTCCTGCATCCATTTTAGTAGCATATTCTGGATTCGTTACAGGTACTGGTCTTCAGACTTCCGACTCATCGTGGTGGCCATGGCATTCTGCATGGGAAAGATCTTCGTTAAATGTCGGCTATTGGTCGACAGATTGTGAGCACTGGTTCCAAAACCGACTCGAACACATCCGCAACGACACGGCAGAATTAAGAGGTAGCACTGAGTGGGTCAATTCATTAAAACACATGAATAGGAAAACTTCCAGATTTTCCAAGGCCTACGAGAGGAAGCGGAGAAATATTTAAGTGGTTTGCCGGCCCGCTAGCTATGCCATGCTTCATTGTTTTGCCGATCTCTCTCTCTTGCCGCTTTTCAAAAACTTGCATTCAACATGTCATGTATGTTCATGTATAATTCTAGTATCTTTTCCTCCTCCGTATTTTTGATGTAAATGAACACATGAATGTACATGCTGTATCTGGCTTTGCCGTGACCAGAGGAGTTGTAGCCACATCCCACGTGGCACGCATTATGATGTCATATGTTCGAGTTACTTCAACTTCAACTTCACTTCACTTTGCACCACGACTATGAATACCAGGAATTCTAGAAAAAACAAGCAACCTCTTTCTGATAGCAGGTCCTCAAATGCTGAAAACATTCCTCCAGACCCTCGTCCATCGAGACCACCACCCAAAGCAGTTAATGCCAAGAAGCGTCAACATGAGGAGTTGGAGGACGACGTAGAGCCGGACATAACACGGGGAAAGGAGAAGGGAAAGGGAAAGGACTCAGAACAAAAGTTGGGTGAAGAAGATGACAAGGAGGAGGAAGATGACAAGGAGGAGGAAGAAGATGGCTCTGATGGTAGTGATGAAGACGATGAAGACGATTTTGCGCAATTTGATCTCATTGGCCGCCATTTGGTTGACGAAAAGTCCCGTCAGGTGAGTCATTGATTTACTCATGTTATGCTTCGCTCAATGTCTTCTAGGCATTTCGCGATCTCCAATTGAATTACAACCGACAGTCTGAAGAGATCTCCAATCTCAGGAAATCCCTCAAGCAGGTTGGATTGAAACGCAGACGAACCATCGGGAAAGCTGTCAGGAGCGAGTCAGAGGAGCTGAAGCTTGCTGCGAAACGCTTCGCTTTTGAACACACATGTTATTTTGATTGCCCGAGTGACCTCAAACTGGACCCCGAAACCCTCTCCGATGATGAGGATCCTCGTGATGCTGAGTCTGGCACGCAACTTTTTCAGCCAACGAAAGCTCTGGTCATATCTTATAGGCATGCCCTCCCAGCCGCTTATACCGAAAAGGCAACTGAGGACCACACTATTATGCAAGTCTGTATACAACTCTCTTTGCTCCACATTCACCTCAACTAAACTCTTGCGTTAGTGGATGCACTATTGCAAGCAATTTAGAGCGGAAGCTGTGAATAAGTTGAAAACCCACGCGGCCAAGTTTCTTGCCGCCGACCTCCTACATCTGATCGAACGTCGTGATGACCCAGATGCATGCGCCAAAATTTCTAGTCTACTTGGCTTAGAGGAGAAGGTTGTTAATGGAAATACAATCATGACTCAGAACCCGATGCCCCCTCTCATCTATCCGGACGGTGACATGTCGAAAGCTCTACAAGTATTCCGAAGGAGGATGTTTCCACTAGTGAGTCATGGAGTGCAGGAGCACAAGCTATGCTTACTTATGTCTATAGGCCATGAGGTGTTTAATATTTGGGCCAACCTCCACACGGACGAAGCACGCCGCAAGTAACAAGTCATATGGAAAGCAATGGGGGTACTCTCTCGGACGTGTCAAGCTAACACCGCAATCTATGGCGCTCACAACGGTGCTGGTAGGTGCTTGTAATACAACTTCATTGGATCATCACCAAATTTGTCTTTAGGTACTATTTGTGATTGCCGGAGATCCGGAGTTTAATGAGTTTGTGGGGAAGGACACAAAGCTTGACTACCTCCAACGCTTTATTCGTTGGACTGCATTTTTTAAAGACCTCCCCCTGTTTCCTGAAGGCCGCGCAACGTTGAAGATGTGGTGCGACATCGTATTTCAAGGCATTAAGGCCGGTCACGAGTCAACTGTGCCTCAAGAGCACGTGGACATTGCCAATAGCTCTCGAGAGCAGTTCAAGTTGGCCATCAAGCAAGCGGGGGCATCTAAGCGGCCGTCTAAGCAGCCAGCGACATCCACGCAGCCAGCTACAACCCACGCCAACGCTGAAGGCTCTCATGCGCAGAAAGAATGACCTTGGTACAATTTAAAGGTGAGTTTGAACTTTTTGAGCCCGACTATGTATTGACCATGTTAACTCCTAGTGCCATCTAGTCTATACTAGTAGTAAGCAACATATTTAATGCTGGATACGCTGCTCGTTAATAACATTTCCACTTGCCAGTACCACATCATGCAACAACAATTGACATTCACCAATCTCCAACTGTCATGTTTGTAGTATTTGAGTTCAACAATATAATTGAGAATGATACATTGATTTGAATACGCAAGACTCGAACTACGAACAGCACACATCAGTTCCAATCATGTCAATTAAAATTCTGCATCTGGTCCCCAGTACTGGCTCCCATCTCCCTCAAGCAGTCGGCAGAGGTATTCGACCTCCTGGTGACGGCAAATCACTTTGTACCTTTCCCGTCCATCCTCGATGTTTCGGAGCTTGGCTTCAAGCTCCTTATCGAAATACCATCCATCACGAAGGAGAGTGTTGATTCGAGGACGTGCACGGCGACAGCCAATGACCGGGTGATGGCAGTAATCTGCTACACGGTAAGTTGGCCTAGCAATAGAAATGAAATGCCCAACTCACGCAAACTAGGAAATGCGCACGCGCATCCAGCATCGGGAGATGCGAAAGTTTCGCAATTCGATGATGGAACCTGAGCAGGGTGAGCATGGGTGTTGAACTGATCATCGGTTGGAGGAGGCGATGAGCGGTTAAGGAAAATTTCTACCAATATCAACGATGTGAGACAAGGCGCTATGTAGCTAATCCTACTTACCTTGAAGCTCCTGCCGCAGCTCACGACTAGGACGGCCATCAGTGGGAGTTCCATCAACAGTTTCATACAACTTCATCCTAACATCGCAAGGATTAAAATTAGGCTAGTTGAACAACATATAACATATTGCGCATACCAAGCCACAGGTTTGGCCCCTGTTTTCATGCCGGGAGTACTAGTGGTACTTGGAAGCTGGGTGTCAAGCGACTGACCCTTCACGCCAGTACGAGTCTTCCTTGTGTTCATATTTTGTCTAGAGGATTGTTCGGCATGGTTTGATACTTATAGGTGGATGAGTTCATGAGGCTGTGCTTCGCCCCACCTGTCATTATAATATTTCATCATTTCTATGGATCTCAATACTGCCCGTGATGTCATCCTCTCCACACCATTCAATTTCAGCAATATAAGAATCTGTGCGAGAAAGCTGAATTTTGGTCAACCAACCATGCCTTCTTCCCCGTCTCCCATAATCAAAGCTGAAAAGCTGGAGGATGTCATTTCGGGTCCCATGTACCCCACATCACCACCACCTCCGGAGCCATTCCCCACTGCCCCTATAATGCTTGCGCCTATTTTATACGTCGTCTTTGAGACACGTCATGAATATCTCGGACCTTCAGAGCATCCTGACTCGAGCTTTGTCCTCCATCGTCACTCTCAGATGTACATGCATTACGATGTCGAGCGCTCAGACGCTCTTGATCGTATTTATGCGCACATGGGCCTCCCTCCCAAACTTCGACAACTGAGTTGGAGATTAGACAGTGAGCGCGAAACAACTAGGCATCGTCTTCGGTCTCCCAGCGATGTGGAGAAAGCCTTTGTGGCATACAGGAAACGGGAAACGAGCAAGCGTGGAGGCAACCAAACAGTGCTGCACATCTACGATACAGTTCGTCATTGCACATTGTCGCGATTCTTGTTGATGCTAATTTGGTTCTTGGTAGACCCCGACTCCGGAGGCTATCTTGGCAAAGATGGCTCGCAAGGAAAAGAAACTTAAACGCGACATAGATAAACAGAAACGACTCGCCAAGGTTCATGCAAGAGATCGGGAGCACGTCTCTCGGGCACCATTCACCGCCTGCGCGAGAGGAGACAATGTCGAAGTCGCTCGAACCGTCGCTCGAACCCGTGGAGCAGCAAGGAAAATGCAGGTTGTTAAATACCAACCCTTGATCGCCACTCGCGACGCAGAGCAGTAAATGCTGCAACCCTATGAAGCTATCCTTGTTTTATTTTTGTATACATTTCGCACTTTACTTGTGCCACCATTAACTTTATCTGTATATATTCAACAAGATGTATAACAAACACAGTCCAATGTCTCATCTCGTTGCATTCCGATGCAACAACGAGCGTTCCAATAAGGGGATGGGGGCGAGAACTAGCCGGCATCAGAGACACCATGTCGAAGTCACATGTGTGACCGTGACCACACCACACTCAGACGATGAATGTGTATGTCAGATGAGAACCTGGTGCTGGATCGAACGCAGGCGTAACCCGCAGGTGGTAACCAGGTAAGGGTGCACATAATTGTGAATTCATTCGCTCCTACAACCTATAACTACTTGCCCAATTTTTTTACTCCAGATTCTTCTTTACTGTCGCGTACCACAGCCGCCATTATCTGCACTTCCTGGTTATCTCGGCCTAATTGCACAACAACGGAGAAGCCACGGTGCACACACTCACTCTACTCGTTCACCAAGCCACCAAGCGTCCCTGCCTTGCTCTCCTCGGTTTCTGTCCCTACACCGCTCCATGAAGTCCACACTCTCCCTCCCTCCCTCCAAACTCACCCGCATGATATGACGGCTCGCACTCTCCCCAACGCTTCCACTCAACTATTCACTTCTCCACTAGTCTCGCTCTACGCAACAAACTTGAAGATAGCACCAGTCTGACCAGTATTGGCCTCCTCTGCAAACCACCATCATGATGTAAACACGGACACGGCCATGGCAGAAAATTTAGCCAAGCCACATCGCGAGCGGCATCGGCTCAATTGCCGAGACCAAGCCTGATCATCGGAGTATGAGTATGCGCACCAGCACAACCATACACCCGTCCATGATGGATTTGGCACGACCACAACGCCCTAGTGGCAGGAAACACAGTGGACCGCGATGGAGAAGGAACTGGCGGGGATCGCGACGAGACGAGAAAGGTGGCGTGTCCAAGGAAGGCGAGGTCGAGTGCACCCTAATCTGGAGAGAGACACCATGGATTGCACCTCATTCGTATTCAAGCTACTGCAATTCATGAGTCTCGCCAACCCGAACATGACGGAATGGGCGGAGTGGAGTGGTTGGTAAGGGGACTAGGTACACATTGGACAAAGGGTCTTAGTGAAGGATTGCATGGAGAAGCCACCTCTATCACCCCTAGTGATGGTACGACCCAGACGCTTTATACACCGCGGCGCTCGACGTCCGCCACCGTGTCTACCGGATTAACCTCATCCCACATGCACCTCCAAATTGCTCCTGACCCTCATGTGGCTTGTCTCTCACCATTGCCGCCGTCTCCCTCTCGAGCTCCTCCAAGACTTCGGCAAAGCGTCCCACATACTCCTGCGGAAACGGGCGATGTGGCGCTGTTGGAGCCGGGGAGGTTATCCCGTGCGACGGTGTGTGTTTTGGGAGGACATAATGTGCGGTGCGATGAGAGTGGTGCAACGGGGAGAGCGATGCGATCAAGAAAATGAGCTATGAGGACGTTGGCACGCATACGGATTGTTTTGTTATTGCGCCGTTGGCGAGA
Source organism: Rickenella mellea (assembly GCA_004355085.1). Lineage (NCBI taxonomy): Eukaryota > Fungi > Basidiomycota > Agaricomycetes > Hymenochaetales > Rickenellaceae > Rickenella > Rickenella mellea. The sequence goes on from ML170206.1 coordinate 110,529, forward strand.
AGAGCTTCAATGGGCGGATAATGATGGGTTCGTCGATGAAATTATTTTGTGGTATTTTATACCCTAATTGGCTGTTTTTTATTTTTAGCGCTGAGAGGGGACACAGATAATACACCGCTACAGATCAAGCTCCACCACCTGGTGGAACTTATCGCGAAACGGCAGCGCAGCTGGTCTTATATTATTCTCGTACCTCCTCATCCGGTTCTTCGTCCCACTCGGTACAGACAATCCTCAAAGGTCTGTCTTTTCTCCTCTCATTCCTTTTTTCCCTCACGGAACGGTCAATATTTTTTCTCTTAGGACACAAAACCAAAAAGGCCTCGCCTTCGTGCAAATCCTCATCATCTCGTAACCCTCATCGTAGTCGCCGTCCCCGAAGGCCTCCCACTTGCTGTAACTCTCGCCCTAGCATTCGCGACGACACGCATGACGGCATGACGGCGGAGAAGCTCCTCGTGCGCGTGACGATGGCAAACGCGAGCATGGTGTGCACGGACAAGACGGGCACGTTGACGCAGAATGTGACGGTGGTCACGGGGTCGGGGTCGGTATACATGCGAAGATTGTGAGGCGGGTTGGAGGATAATAAGGCAAGGACGAATGCGGCTGAAGAAACGGGTGTTGCGGTAGCGGCATTCTGGGTCTGCTGTTTCCGGGACTGCTTCTGGGACTGCTTCGACGACGCCTGCTTCGACGCCTACGCTAACGAGGAAACACCCGAAAGACTTCTCGATCGACCATTCATCGAAGTTAAACACTCCACCGCCTTCGAAGACACCGACCCAGACACTCGAGTTCTTCGGGTCCAAGACCGAGACCGCGCTGCTCAGTTTCACCAAGGAGCTTGGGTGGGCGGAGTACGCGGTGTAAGGGCGGCGGCGGCGGGGAGGGTCGTGCAGATGATACCGTTCTCGTTCTCAAGTGAGCGGAAGGCAATGGGTGTTGTTGTGAAGTTACCGCCAGGGCATGGGGGGAGGGTGTATCTGAAGGGCGCGAGTGAGATTTTGACGAAGAGGTGTATGAGGCACGTGGCCGCCGAGGTTCGATTCCGAGAAAGATGTCAGTTCTCATTTTTATTTTTTCATAATGGAGTGTGACCGATCGAATTTGGCCGTGATGCAGGTCCCCGTACAACGACGAACTCACACTCACATGCGACTTGACGCTCATCAGCATAATCGGCATCGAAGACCCACTGCGTGAAGACGTGCAAGAGGCAGTCGCGAATTGCATTATGGCAGGCGTGTCCGTGACCGAGACGATGTGCACAGGCGACAATGTTCTGACCGCGTGATCCATCGCGTTGCAATGCGGGATTTTTGCTCTGGGAGGGATCATGGACCTTTTTCCCGCCAACTCAACTCAACGATCGCGAGAAGTCGGAGGTCGTGCCGAGACTGCAAGTCCTAGCGCGTTCGTCACCTAAGGACAAGAAAATTCCCGTCCAGAACGATGGTCCCGCGCTCATTGCCCCACAAATGTTGGGTTCTCAATGGGCATCACGCAGGGACAGCTCGCAAAGGACATCCAACATTATCCTTATGGACAACAACTTCGCGTTTCAACCGCCATAGCGTGAACGACGGTCCTGCAGTTCCAGAGCTCCATCAACTCACAGCTACTCTTTACATTTGTCGCCCCCTGGTCTTGTCGTCTGTGCCAGCCTGAGAACAGCTCCATTGTGACATCTGTGACATCTGTGACATCATAATATGCACATGGCTCAACCGTACCACTTCAATGAACCTTGGCTGCAAATTGAGCTTGGAAATTAATCAATAGGCATCTAGCGTGACTCCCTGCATTGTCCGTTTTTCTTAGCATTAGGGCAGTCCCGAGGTATTCACTCCAAATCCTGTTTTGGAAGGTGGTCACGTGACACTACAATTATCAGCTGCATCTCTCGAGACGAAGGACTGGCCACCCCACTGTCTAGATTACCGACACTGCAGGATATCTGCAGAGACTTTACAGGCTGTTTTGGGTCGCATTTCAAGTCAGTTCCGATTATTCTCTCACTTCACGGACATTGCATGCCGCCGATCGACTACTTAAAGCCTTCTCAAGAAATCACGTTTCTGCCGCCACCTCCTCCACAACTACCAACAACATCTACGAGCATTTGGACATCTCCACCGTTGCGCTCGAGATGTAGCGCAGTCTGGGGTCATGTGGAGGGATGTGCAATAAGGAGAGCGCCGAAGACGAGTGCACGGCGCATGATTTGGTGGATCATCCGGTATCGGCAACCTAGTCAATCAACGACTCTCACCCACCCACCCGTCAGGTGCTATTCACCAGAAAACGTATCAGGATCTCCGAACTAGCCGCAAACGCGCCTCTGCTGACGACCTCCCATTCAAGCAACAGACGCAGCCTTCCTCATGCTCGAGACTGCATAACTGCGCGCGAAAAAGTATGTGATGAAAATAGCGGGAAGGATGCAGCAGACACGGACGCTGACGACGCGCCTTCGCCAACCTCACATCCACACATGCATCTGACATCACCCAGCCACGGGACAGCAACGATAAAGACAACAACACGCCGACGTCAATACCTATTCCAATACCAATACCAGTGCCATCACGCTCTCCTACGCCAACGGTGTGCAACCGTTATCATTCCCAACGCCACATAGCCTCAACCTGCACAACACCTCAGTCACATCGACCATCCTCTCCCATGAGCGCTGAATTCACCAGCCACCATTGACGGAAACAAGAGATGATGGAGCAAGGTACCACAAGAATGAGTTAGAACGACGGTATACGCCCATATCAGTCATCACACCAGACCGGCGCGTTCAACGCTTCCGCTCTCGACATTCGGTGTCGTACTTCGAGGTCAAAGAGGGAGGAGCTAATGGACTTAGTTTTAATCACGGTTTGAATGATACATGAACTCTCGCCTGATCACGGTGAGAGGACTGAATGAGATGCGATATGTAAGCCGCTTTGACCAATCCCCAATCCTAATGCACACTACTTGTTGCCCGTAGTTTGCATCATAAATGCAAGGAAAATGCTGAAATTTTACCAATTACCATTGCTTAATTACTCAAGCCCATATGCTTTGGCGATTGTACTGTGTTGTAAAAGAGTTTGGTAAATGCACCCGTCTTGCATTTGCTTTGTAATCTCCTTGTAAACTCTCGGTCGTCTTGGTAAACAAATGTGAACAAATACATGGACTTAAACTCCTAGCCGACCAAATATAAGTCATTGAATTCAGATCATATTCATGCGACGGTCAAGCAATCCCTTACAAAGTATATCAATCAAGGCATGATGAATATACCGCATTGTAAAAGCGTCTGGTAAATGCCCCAGTTTTGCATTTGCTTTGTAATCTCCTTGTAGACTCTCTGTCGTCTTGCTAAACAAATGTGAACAAATTCATGGACTTAAACTCTTTGCCAATCAAATATAAGTCATTGAATTTAGATCACATTCATATGACGACCAAGCAATCCCTTACAAAGTACATTAATCAAAGCACGATTCATCTGAGCAAATGCAAGGACGGTGCAAGTTCTCCACATTGACAAGGAGCGCTTGCAAGCTCTCAAGCGCTTACAAGGCAGGGTCAGGTTTTATGACACCATCGCTTCCAAACTCCACAGTACAAGGGTCGTCAGCGCCAACGTCAACAATGGGATGTGGCGATCTTTGACCGTCGCTCGTATAAATGCTCTTAACTTGCGACCACGAAGGAACAGATGTTCCCCGATCAAAATGAGATTCGGCAGTAGTGGGCAATGAAGATGAGGTAAATTCTGGAGAACTCTGCTTTGTTTGTACCGCTTGCCCAAACCCAGGAGCCGGGAGCGGACCATCGTCCTCTGGGATGGAATTCTCCTTGAGAGCGATCGAAAGAGCCGAAGAAGCGAAGGTCGAACGTGAGGTTAACTCTCGACTCGGTGCAATGATTCTGCCATCCGATAAGGTAGTTGCTGAACTAGTGGCCGATAACGTGTTGCTTCTGGTGGGAGTTGGAATGTAACTCCCACTGGAATATTCGGGTGTTGTCAACAGGAATGTAGAATGGTGGTTAACAGGTGTGGTGAGTGTCCTCAGAGTCGTATGCAGTCGGGCGGCCATTGGTTTAGGCGACACCACGGGACGCAAGTTCTTGAGTGGGTCATTCGACGCACTCCGTATATAATGTGTCTTCATCTGTGAGCACACTTCTGTCATGCTTGGCCTTGAGGTCGGTTCTCGTTGCCAACATTGTTGTATCAATTTCCACAGATGGTCGGGGATGCGCGTGCCTCCCGCTCCATTTGGTCTTTCGGGAAGGGTTCCAGCAATGATATCCTGTATGACCAGTGCATCTCGTCGGCGATGACAGTAAGGCTTTTCTCCGGTTATGATCTCGATGCAAACCATTCCATAACTCCACACATCGGTTGCCGTGGTTGCGGAGCCCATTGTAAGTGCGAGCTCTGGAGCCTGCCATCTGACAAGGTTGGCAGTCTGATCGGTGTGTACTTCGCCGGCAACCTGCATGGAAATGAGCCAAAAGTCCTGGGTCGTTCGTAGGGACATACTTCTTCAATTACATCTGAGAGGCCGAAATCCGAGATACATGCCGACCCAGATGTAGAGATCAGCACATTGGCCTGCGCTTAGGCATTAGACGAAACAAATATAAAAAGATTCAAAAAATGACGAACAGCACGAAGATCGCCGTGAACAACATCATGTCTGTGAAGGTATTCCAAACCGGATGCAACTTCGGTCAAGATTTTCAGCCTGTCCGCGTGTGGATGACGTGTGAAATATGCAATGGCGTCGCCGTTATCCATCCAAGGGCTGACCTGGTTAAATTGTAAACTGGAGTGTGAGGAGGCACAGGGATCGACTTACAGAATAGACAACATCGCCAAAATAAACAATCCCATATAGCAGCAAAATGTAAGGGTGTTGGAGACCCCTCCATATTTCCACTTCCTTGTGAAATCGCTGATGGTTGTGAAAGTTTGAATCAGAGATGATATAGACAAAAAGGAATTGCGCAGACTTTTCGAGCGGCATCTGTGTGGTTGAAAGACCGCGCGAGCCTCAGAGCAACCTGGTATAAAAGGTTAGATGAGGTTTGTATATTGCAAAGGAGACGGCACTTTTCCTCCGCTCAGCCATTCTCCTGTGGGTAATAACAGTGTTTCTTTCAAAGATCCCGAGAAGTGAAACTGGGCTTACCAGTGTATACATCATTATATGCACCGCAGATGACAGGTAAATCGCTCGTCTTGACTACTTTACCTGTGACTGCGAACTCTGGTTAGGGTGGCGGTGAACATGGGAAAAATCCACTGACGATTAGTCATGGGAAGGAGGCATGCTTTAATATTGATTTGCCCCGGGCGTGCTTGGATGGCCCGCGAGTCACTTGCATGTATATCCCCAAGTTGAAGCTCCTGAAACGACGTAAGTTGCTTGGTATTTAAAGCGGAATTGGCGGGGCACGTGCCTCTTCGAGTGTCTGAAGAGCAGGCGATGCCATCGCCATGATGGTCTTCAATGTCTCCTTGTTCTCAGCGTGGTCGTGTTTCTTAATGGTATTGGAAGGTGCTGATTGAACATGACTAGAGAGTGGTAGTGCCACTAATGCAGATGGTTGTGATGGAGCGACGGAATTGTATCGACTGGTGGTAGCGGACAAATAATTAACCAGAGGCGGAGTATATGAGCGGATTGATAACGAAGCCACTTTTCAGATGATTTAGGGTACGGTACCCCACCAACAAATAAATGTTCAAACTTACTGCCGTTCGACATCAAATGGACTCCGGGTTGCTTTTCCTTCAAAAATTCGGGGAAAGACAACCAATCCGATAGGTACTGGAAGTGTTTCAGTAACCGACGTTTAGATATGATACCAGCTGCACCTCTCGAAATTGTTCCAAATCACTATCACTGGCGCAAGAGTAATCCGCATCCGGGCAGACCTTTCATTCAACTTGATCAGTTGGTCGATTCAGAAACCCGAGGGATACTTACATCCAGAATGTACTCGAGCAGAGCATCGAGCGGTTCAAGAGGTTCTAAATCAACGGACTCATCATCATCGTATGGTTCACCCTTGATTGAGTCAGTGGTTCCAGTTCTTTTTGGGCCATTTTATCAATACTCACCGATGAACCATCTGATTGCCCAAACGCACTCTCGGTATGACTACCGGCGGCATCAAAATGGATCCCCTCAACCTTAGTCACCATTCTACCTCCTCCTACATTCTCACCACCCGAACCCCGACCTTTTCCACCATCATTTCCCGTCCCACCCGATCTGCTACGATCTTGATGACCTCCGCTATTCCCAGGTGGGTACCAATCGCCAGTAGAACCACCACCGCCAATACTCGGACCAGAACCTCCACCACCACCTGGACCTGGGTCGTCGTCTTTTCTGTCAGTTTTTTTGGTGCTTCCTTCGGGAGAAGGTGGTGCGGCGCGACGGCGGAGTTTGTCTTTGCGATTTTTCTTCTCTGAGCCTTCTTGGCGGGGCGATTCCGCTTCCGCTTCAACATCGCCGGCTTCCTCGTTCTTTCCAGCCACTCCAATATCCCCAGTAGGAGTCGGCGCCGGGGGTCCGCTTACTATTGGGTCGCTCACCAATCGAGATTGGGAACTAAATTTTGGCCTCTCGTTTGATAGGTACTTGCTCAATTTCCACTTCATTCTGTCAATCCGACGATGCATCTTGAACCTTCGAAAGACAACACACTGGTCGCTCAAATTCTTCGAATCGGGATGCTCGCGGGATGTAGGGCCAAAGTTCGTAAATGGAGCGTGTTCGACGATTTCAGAAGATTGAATCACGAGGGACCCAGACACCGAAGTCGGACCCGTCACCAATGAGAACTGGCTATTCCGTGATTTCTGCTGAAAGGCGAATAATGACCAAGACTGGACCTTATCGATTCCTGTCACAAACATTAAATCCTTCAGTTCAACCAGTTTTGTGGCGGATGCTACGGCCTCAGACTTGAGCCATTTTTCACAGTTTCGGAAGCAATACTCAGCGTAATATGGCGCGTGACGAAGATCGACGGACTCCATTTTGACACTGTTTTCCGGACCAGGTAGGATCAAAGCTGCACCTGTTTCACCCGTACATTCCAAATTGGCGGTTATCTGGAGATTTTCTGTGTCCCTGGATTGGCAGGCAACAAGTAAATTATCAATTACAAACCGGAACGGACGAAAGCGAAGATAACTCACGATTCCAGGCTCACGTTGGCAACCTGCACTGCAACAGACCGGCTAACATAGTGATTGGTTGTAGACTTCACAGAGATGGCGTCGCAGATTCTCTCTCTTGGGTATGGTTCGGTGTCCACCAAGCTCGACGGTTTGGAAGCATTGAAAAGCGTGACGAAACGGCCATTACTGTTGTGAAATCCATCTGATATGACTAGTTTCTCTCACCAAGTAGACGAGACTTACTGCATATGTCCCACATCAGCTAGCTCCAAGTGACTCCACTGGCCGTTCTCTTCGTGTGGGCTAGGGTTCCATATTGCAGTCCCACTCACGACGCCCGAGAGCTGGGACTCATAGATCTCCCAATATCTGCTCGGTGCGCGAGACATTTCTTGGTGGTCTTCTGTTGACCGTTCCTCTGCGTGGAGATGGCAGCTACTTTGCCTTGGGTTTGGCAGCAGAGGAGAGCAGCAATCGATGGGGGCAGTGCCGAAGGAGTTTAGCGCCTGCGGATGTTTCCAGACAACGGCTATTTATTAGTCTGGAACACAGCTATTGCATCGGATTGGAATTCGATTTTCAGATAGGTTGAACGGTAGGTGCTGAGAGGTACGCACAGCGACGATAAGGATAGGAAGCTGCAGGTTTGGCCAGTGCTCAGTTCATGTTTGATGGCCTTGGCAGCTTCCACAGAACTTTGGCGATGACGTAAAGGTCGCCCTCAAACGATATTTCCGCAGTTTTCGACACATCCTTCTTCGAATAGAGTTGGGTCAGTCTCAGTTGGTCTTTTTGGTAGATCGTTGTTTGGACGCGTTACGGTGTGGCATGGAAGGAAGACATCCCGATGTAAGTAAAAAAACGAAGCCGTCACCATTATTACGTAACGTCTTTTACACTTCTTCACTAACTCATCTCATCTCTCGAGTGCCTTGTGGATGCTCATAGTTTTGTCTCGCGTGCTGGGACCGAACCCACCGCATCTGCATTCGTCCCTCCTTCTTTGACTCAATAAGCGTTCATGAGCGTGTTCAAGTTGGGGTTGGTATCAACTCCAAGGGCAACTCCAACATGCCTTGGGCTGCACAGCGCAGGTAGAGGGATCGAGCGGCAACTTCTGCATCCCAGGACTGTTGTAGATGCAGAGATGGGGTGTCGTACGTACTTCGCGATTGATCTTGCCATCGATCATTGATTGATATCATTCTCGATTTTTAGCGCCAACTTTCGCCTCGCCTCAAGGAGCAAATAGAATGATGGTGAGCCTTCGAGCTTAGTCGACACACGCCCAGCCACCAAGCTATCGCGGTGCGTTTTCGACACGCTGCTCCACTTTCTCGAACTTCACCGCAGATAATTGGCAGCGTTGCGTCACCCAGAACCCAATACACTACTAGTCGCTGCGCTACACCGCACTCCGAACCCCGTGGGGTCCAATGATTCTCGCTGATACGATCTGCTAACGCCTTGGCGATCGGCACCACAGTACGCACATCTGTGGACGTTTATGGGTCAGGCGAGAAAGTCGCGTGAGGCTCTCGCTGATGATGTTCTCTTTCATGCGCTTCGCCAGAAATCGTTGATCTCTTTTGAAATTCCCTCTTTCGTCAACACCGCGGGGATGGAGTTCTAATACGGTGCTGCCAACGCCCGGGAAACCGTGTCCTAATTTTTAACATTGTAACCATACTTCGACATGCAATACGGTACGCTCTCTTCCAACACAATCTCGTTCATGTTCGATCCTGCAGCACCGCACGAGATCACATCATACGAAGTCGCTTGAATGAAGTACAGGGGTGCGTAGAAAGACTATCCTTCCCTCCTGCTCGTCTCGGTCTCACCCACACGTCCATTCTTCACCGCTCACCGTAGATGCAAATTCTGTGGCAATCCTGTCTTTCTCTCCAACCACGTGATCTCCCAAGTCCAAGTAAACGCTGTTGGGTACTGTCTCGCAACGTTATGTCCGTCGTGTCCGTGTACTGAGGCGATCGGCGTGACTGAAATCTCCGGTATACAACTGCGATCGCAAAGATCGAATTCGTGTCATATCCCGAACCCGTTCTTATGGATGCAATATTTCGCGATTGATACCCCCACAATTGCATACCAGCAAGTCGTCACCGATGGGCGAGTCAGGGATCGCTAACAAGAGATGATTCGGCCATGGTGCGAATGCTGGAGCTGCGTACATAATTATCCTGCGAACAGTTCGGGTGTAAACAAGAGGGCGACCGGATCAATTAGTCGGTAATGCAATTTATTTGGGAGGCAAAACGTTTGTGTATTCTTTTCTGCAAGCACAACGAGTCCGACCTCTAATACAGAAGAGCCTAAGAGCGCGTGGATGATATAAACGTTACACTCAACGTCGTACTTTACACCCTGTTTTACCAATCCATCACGCCCCTGTTATTGGCCAAATAGCTGAGTTCACGTAACAACCCGAATACTGATTTTATTGCAGTTTCAGTGGTTACATGTGGACCTCATCACTTAAATCGTAGATTTGGGCGAACAGGATGCAGATGGATTGGATGGATTGGATGGGGCAGAGAGTGTCGAGGATAACGACACCCCAAACATCGGAATGGATGAGCTACATTAAATCCACGAACACTCTGGCGTTGGAATTTGAACCAGCTCTTGGTGTACCAATGACAACGCCATTTTGGGCCCGCCCCCATCGTGCTAATTTGACGCGCTGTTGAGGGTCATCCCGCCATTGTTCGCATATGAGGCGCTGACGAGAGCCGCATTAATCATGGCGGTTGGCCAAAATATCGCAACTGCGTCGATTGCGTCGGACGTCAGGTCGAACAACGAGCCTGAGGCTCGCTGGGTGTCTAGGTTGACGAGAGTCACGGATTTGAAGTTCTGGTGCGTCCACCATTTCCGTTTCTCGGCGGTACTTAACTGTCTTGCCAGCTTACTTACTCCTACGTCCTCCATCGTCCTTTCATCCTTCCTTCCAATTCGACCGATCAACCTGCAATGGTGTCGCGCAGCTCTACCATGCCTCTGTCAGATCTCGAGTTAACTGCGCTTCCGGACTTGTAGCGCAGTCGGTCGTGCATGGAATATGAGTTGGGGACTTGACGAGGAGGAACTTTTACACCATTTTCATTTCTCCAAGTTGATACAAATCGTCCATTCGTATTTTCACTATGAAATGACGTCCTGGACCCGTTATTGGTGCGTGAAATTCGAATCGATCCGTCGAGCTCACATTCATGCCTTTCCAAGGTTCCTCCCATTCTCCTCTCTTCCATTGCCCCAAAAGATCGATGGACTGATCTGGTGGTACATCGCCACTGGCTCATTAGTCTCCATCTATCCCGTACGGATTTAGGGGGTCGATGCAGCCGCGGGGTGATTGCACCGTGTCCGCCGTTCACGAATGGAATGATGTTTGTGTCTCATGCCATTTTTATTGCAGAGTTTGTTCTTTGGTCTACCTCTGCCTTCCGGTGCATCGAATCTGATCGGCTGAGGTCAAGGTACGTGTATATGAACCCTTATCAATGATCTCTTACTAGAGAGTGAGCGGGAGGTTCTAGCTAAATACAATGTGTCGAGGTGTCAGCCGATCTGTATTTTGCTACTCTGGACGTGGAGGAAGCGCAATAACATCTGTCCTTCTTCGTTTTTCCACCCTATTTTGCTTTGAATTTATTGAAGTATTGCTCATTGGCGCTTGAGTTCGTCATGGCGAGCCAGATGACTGTTCGAGATAGATCTTTTGGGAGAAACGACATGGTGGGTAATTCTTATCTTACCTCGCTTGTCGCAAGATTTAACATCGCTGATAAAATAATTCGTATTAGATGTGAGGGATGCTGAACGAACCATAACAATGTGGGCGTGGACAGAGTCTTTGGTGGTTATCCAAAATCAATTGCTAATCGAAAGCACTCGTAATCCCGCCGACGATTTCCCCGATTGTGCGTGTTACGGCCATTTTCACGCGTTTAGTCGCTGAAAGAGCTCTGAGGTGTCCACAAAGAGTCTCAAAAAATGAAACGAGGCGATCAACTAAGTCTCATTCAACTTCGCATCTACAGTATGAGCTTCTCTGAACACAGCATTGAAGAGCCATTGTCTGGAGGGCTCGTCACCGTTCAATACTGGGGCATATTAGCGATGGTTTCATCGTAATTACAACTTGCAATGTAATTTCGTCTCGTGGCCTAATATTATGTGTGTTGATATCTGAACCTGTCACTTCCGTTCCGGACAATATGGTCTGATAATAAACGACAAGGATTACTGGCCATGTGTGTAATTTGCACCTGGACATTTTTTATATTTATATATAGTGCCCACTGAGTACGTGTCGGACGTCGCGACAGAACGGGGGTAAAATCATGCATGGTTCTACAGAATTTTAACAGGTTCACCAACAATCTGCAGAGTTCTTACGTCGAAAACTAGCACTGTCCCATCTCGCGCCTTGCTGGCGGCAAGCCTTCCATCAGCAGAGAACACCGTCGATACAACCTCTTTACTATGCTCCTCGAACACTGCGACGATGAAACCAGTCCTCGAATCCCACATGCGAACAGTCTTATCGTCGGATGAACTCATCAAGAGATGACCATCTGGTGAAAAAATGATTGAATTTACAGCTCCTGAGTGGCCGACGACCGGACCGGAGACGATAACTCCTGCCTCTGGATCCCAGACCCGAATTGTGCGGTCTTCAGACGCGCTCGCTGCCAGACATCCGTCAGGAGAGAATACTACCGAGGTGACGATTCCTGTGTGACCCTCTAGCGGCCCACCGATGCTACTTCCTGACTCGGAATCCCAGAAACGGATTGTGCTGTCTGTGGACGCACTCAAGACACGTTTGCCGTTCGGAGAGAATGCGATTGAATTTATGGCACCGGTATGCCCCTGAAGTCCGTCGCTCAAGTAGTGTCCAGACCCTACATCCCAGATCTGCAATGTACCATCGGAGGACCCGGTAGCGGCATGACGCATGTTTGGTGAAAATGCGACTGATAAAACCGGACCAATGTGAGCTTTGGTTGCCTTGCCAATAGGTGCACCAGTCTCCAATTCCCACATTTGCACCATTCCATCGTCCGTACCTGTCACGATTGTCGATGTATAAGGGGAGCAAGCCATGTAACTGACGTGATTTATGTCCCCTTTCAGATTTGCCAGGATTCGTGTCCGTTGGGTATTGTCGCCTGTGCCAATCAGTGATAATTTGACATTATATAAATAATAAATTACCTTGGTCGGAGTCAGTTGGCGATTCGGGAAGCCAAAAGGCCGGTATAGCAGTTATGGTCATATGAAATGCTGCTTTAGCGGCAGCATCCCATGACCGAAATCTCTATAATTCGCAGTCTCAACGACGTATACCAAGGACACAAACAGTTGATTACCTGAAGCCACTCCCAGCAATCGTCGATCAACCGCCTGTCGCTTTGTAATTTTCCTAGTCGGCTCAAAGCTTCCACACAATGCAAAGAGTATCGAGTGAAGAACGTTTGCACAGTCGTTAGGAGCTGATCTGATGGGCTTTGAATGTCAAGCAGGTGGCGGATCCAGAATCGACAGGCATATTGAAGTGTCGGAGACATGGCTTCGTCCGCAGAAAAACAGTGCATATTATCATTCCTTCGCGCCATAGCATTCTCCATCGAACGAAGGCTGCCTATGAGAGATTCTGACATGATTTTCAAGCATGGAGCTATTAATGCGCCGCTTTGCGAGGATATGTCCACGTAGAATATGCCACTCAGCCCCTGGTCGGTGAGGAAGTCTCGGAATGATGTGTGAAGCATCCGTAGGGGTATGTTCGGCGTTTTAACACCGTCCAAAAGGGCACCCATATGACGCGTAACCAGATTGACATCGAAAGATTGTTTTGGGTCGTCCGTATCATGCAGGTCATTCAACGAGTCGATAGAAAGTGGTGTCATTGCCACCAATATTCTGCCAAGAACAATTCTAAAGCGATTCATGATCAACGAGTCGTTTTCGTCGAAGATATTTTGGAGGATGGTGAGGTATAATTTCAGCATGTGAGGCATTTTTTCGCTCTTTGGGTGGTCGGAAATGACAATTTCCAGGCGCTCGGTTGGATCTACGCCGCCAGCCTTGCCTGTACCCTTGACAAATAGACATGCTGTCGATGCCCAAATAAAGAGACCTTCGGCGTGCTGTACCAGTGGGGCTTGCCATCGGCTCGGTGGCCAGACAGGATCGGAAAAAACACGAGAGAGCTGATGGTGTACAAAGACAGAGATATCAGCATCCGTGGATTGTCTTCCAATATCGCTCATCTTCCGGTGCATGACAAAGGGCTTGTCTGCAAGCGCAGACATGATGTCATCCTCAGGTCGGGAGGTGATCAGAAAGCGGAAATTGGAGGGCAGTTCAGGTATCTTATCTGCGATGATCTCGAGCAGGGTTTCTCGCCACTGTGGGTCTCCGCATTCGTCAAGCGCGTCCATGACGATGACAATCGGTCCATTTGTCTGCCGAGTCTTTAAGTCCGACGTGGGCTTCAAGACGAAATTTTCAAACTGCTCGCGGACTGATCGCGTTAATCGAAGACTGCGATTATTCCCGATAGCTTTCCACAGTTGATCTTTGATGTGAATATCGAGATCGGCGAGGTCACGGGCAATTGTGCTGAAGACGTTGTCTGGACGACGAGTCTCATCACGTTCGCGGTTGAAAAAGAATGAGGATCCGAGGCGTTTGAGTTCGTTGAATTGACGAGCGACGGTGTGAGAAATCGAGGATTTCCCAGATCCTGCGACGCCAGTGAGAAGGAAGATCCGCGGATGCTCCTCATTCGTGGCGTTGTTAGCCCATGAAAAGATCTCATCTAACAGCCCTTGGCGCGTATGTGGTAGGCAGACACGTTCAATTTGGAACCTAGCATTCGCATACGTCATGTCGATTAAATCGACTGCGACCGCTGGGGATAAAAATTGACATCAGAAACGAACATATGAAGCCAAGTATTTCTCACCAATATCCTGAACAGTGCCCAAAACTCGCCTGACCGTGATTGTAGTTTGAACCGTGGCTTGTCGGTTGAAGACGCGGTAAAGCTCCTCGAATGAGGTTATATATTGTTTTATGTCTTCATCGACATTTGAGAAGACGCCTTGGGCTATGCGTTTGGCTTTTGGTAAATTCTTGTTGTTAACATCCTGCGATAGACCATCGGAAGGACACGCACCGAAAGATTTTGTTTTCGCATAAGTCTAAATGAAGTAACCGCATTCCGTGCTTTGATTTGCCAATGTCGCCAGTACATCGGTTAGAGGCTCTATGTCGCGCAAGGTATCGTCGTTGTGCACGAATTTATACGCGTCCGTCATCGATTGAAGAAGTTCATCCATGCTTTGATCTCGAGCCACCTGAGCAATGACCATCTGAAAATATGATAGATACGAACTCAAATTTTAAAACGAATTTGAAACCCACTTTGTGGGCGAAGGATAAGACATCCCATGCCATTTTTGCGTAAGGATGAACCTACGTCATGTTACGAGATCGGTCAGTTAGCCCGTAATACAGAGTCTCAATTGGCCTCACCTCTGCAATGCGATCGGCAATCTCGGTGAAGAGTTTGACGGATTTGAGAAGGGGTTCCCAATAATCGGTTGTGGATTGAGCTAAATCTACTGCTTCACTTGCAATCTCGACGCCTTTTTCCGCAGATTTCGAAGGGAGAATACGATGCAGGCGTTTGAGATCCTCTGATGGTCCGGAAATCAGATCAGCAACCGTATCTTTGTCTGATTGCTCTTTCACTTCGAGCCGAAATTTAAGAGAACAAGGGGTATTTGACGGTTGTCCGTCAAGGCCAGAAAGAACTTGAGATACTTCTGAAATAAATGTAAACACAGATGTTGTCACGTCAATCGATACAAGAATTGGTCGCGTACCTTGACCACGTTTCGCGAGAAGAGAAGCGACGGACTCATGTATCCTCCCTAAAAACGTGGCCTTCATGATCGTATGGCGAACGAAGACGGAAAATGATAGAATGGAACTCATGTCCGTTGGTATGGAACTGGTCGTCAATAATGATGAATATTCTGGCTCTGAGTTGAAAGTTGAATACAGCTCACAAATCGAAGGCTTCGTTCCAGTGTGGCGAATTTCCACGTTGGGATCCTTTGGTTTCCCTCTTCAAGCCGTTCAAAGCCAGTTTCACCGAGTATCTGTGTTTCTCCGTGTTATGCTGAGGCAAACCGTCGACTTCAATGACTGCAACAGCAGAAGAAATCTTCGTCGGTAACATCGAGGAGGTCGTGATGATATTATCCGTACCGGTTACCCTCAAAACACCATGAACCACCTCCGGTGGTCTTATCGTCCACAGTTCCCATGAGCGTTGGTGAGCGTAAGGAGGGACTGAATGCACTTATGATGTTGATTTGGCGGAAGCATCGTCACGGTCCGCCATTTTGTACGCTTCGCACCCAAACTTGTAAGTGAGCTGCAACGACAAGGCGAGCCTGAGCTGGTTGAGTCTCTGGTCACCCTAGTTCTAATCGATGGACTGACGAAAGCGGACGGAAGAGTTTCGGCGCCTACCACAAATC
Organism: Rickenella mellea; assembly: GCA_004355085.1. NCBI lineage: Eukaryota > Fungi > Basidiomycota > Agaricomycetes > Hymenochaetales > Rickenellaceae > Rickenella > Rickenella mellea. The sequence continues at coordinate 126,333 of ML170206.1, forward strand.
AAAATGCCAACCCGCCGCATTTATTTTTAAACGTCAGTGAGGGATTGTTCACTGATAGGTCTCTTCATATAGATGATGGATTGCTACCACTGTCTGGTAACCGTGAAGTGTTCTTCATACGGGAAACACAAGCTACTTGACGGGGGGTGAGAAAATGAGTTTTTTTTCTGCCAACCAGTTTACGTAAACACTGAAGTTCCAGTTCCGATCCAGATTCCGATGTCCCAAGTGACCGTCACCAGGAAACCCCCATTTCATGCGACATGGTACAAAGCTTCCAAGTGGAGGGTTATTTCCGACATACGATATCCCAGGACTACTGAATAGTACCGATGTGCGATGCTCGAGTAGAGTTGGAACTTGTGCGCCAACGAGGCCCAATGTCGTAAGCACGTCGACGTGGTTTCGCCTTTTTTCTACCGCTATCATGCCTTCTACTCCAATCTCTGCTGCATGTTCAATATGTTTGTTCCGATCGTCCGTGATGGGGTCAATTCGCTGAACCGTTTCCAGCATCAACTGATTCAACTTCCTCCGTATTCCTCCCATGGACCAACGGAGGTCAGATCGTCGTCCATCCGCCCCTTCTGATACCATCCTTTGCAGTGTTGCGGTTTCAAAAATCGAGTTGACCGGATTCTTTCTTGAAATATTGTCGATCCATGCCTGGACATGAAGTTTTGTGTGGGCAGTCGACTTGAATCTCTGCGTGCTGCCTGGCATCTCCTTGCGGCGGCTTTGCGATCATCTTCCAAACGATGCTTGAAGATCGGAGACGACCTTTGAATTGTGATGAACTCTTTCTGGTGCGTGAGTGGTGCCGTATCGATGCAAAGCTAGACTAAAGTTTTGCCAGTTTCCAGCAGTGATAAAAACGCCTGCCAGATTGTCTTCTGGTACGTTCGACCCAGATAGGGATTCCCAAGAAGCGCACACTAGACGCATCGGCGTTTTCCTTTATCGAGCTTTCATTGTGGGGAAGCACAGATGCAAATAGCCGTGTATTTGGCCTTCGTGGCGATTAGTTTTTAGGCCGAGAAACGGGCATTTGCTGTGGACTTGACGTTTACGCCCATATTTATTACGATAGAGAAGGGAAACGATAGGTGTGTACATGCAAATCACGTTCTATTATTATTGAAATTTTCTTGCCAGTTCGTTAATATGAATCGTTATTCCACTAATCTCGTTATCCATATACCTTGCGCTAAGACGATGGACCACTGAAAAGACACTTCGGTGTGGTATTGATTCCTTTGAGCCCCCTATACATCGAGCATAAAACCTGTTGCCTAGCCGTGTACGATTCTTCACCCCTGTTGCCCTAGACCTTATTCGCGATCCCCGACCATTCATGATCGACGCATTCTCGCTGCCCACGCACCTTTCCACATCTGCTCGCGCAACTTCTTCAGAAGAAATAGTGCGCTAGTGGTAGGAAGGGTCATTTTGCGAATTAAATACGTCGATCGACGTGGAGGGGCGGTGGACTGGGGATATTCTGGTTATATCATGGTTGTCCATGATCACTCTACCTCAATACTCGGCTTTTTCTTTCTCGTTTACGCCATGCTTCGCTTTTGACCAATAATTTTAGGAGCGTCCTCGATTCCTGATTCCCGCTCCTTTTCCTTCTGATCGACATGCACAATGCAGAGACACCATTTCGCCACTCATATTCGGTGTTCGGCGAGACAACTCCGACTACCAAATGGACGAAATGTGTGTTTTTTGTCCGCATACCGTCGATCTTATACTGGATGAAGAGGCGAGGATCACCCTCTATCCTTTGCATCCGAGCGATATTGCGAGGTTGAAAGACCCGTCACCGGCCGATATCTCATCCTTCCCACCAGTCCGCCGCTGTTACTTCTACTGACATCACTACTAGGTTTAGCGAGGTCGAGCGCCCAGTTGACCAACCAGCGGAGCCCTCAATACACGATTGTTACTTGTGCACTTTCATATCGCCGTCTTCTAGGTTCGTCAGCGCAACTCCGCGGTTCTGATGCTCATTTGTCTTTTTAGGACGATACCCTATGAACTTTGCTAACTACCACGTACAATGTCGTCAGGATTACAATGATATTCGGATTTGAGTCCTCTTCGCTCATCGTTGGCCTCTCATCCTCTTAATCTCCTTTCAAGTACCATGTTGTGTTTCTCTTAATACGGAGTCAGTGGGTAACACTTAACTTCGCGTATTGAGTCCGCTGAGTTGCGTTCTTGCCAGGTTCGCATCTCGTCAAAGCTGATGACAAAAACTATGGGAGAATGTATTCGAGGGGCGTCGCAAACATGAGTGACATTCAAGGATATGCGTTTTCATGTATGAAGGAAGGCGGTTGGAAATGTTGTACCGTAGACTCAGAGAAGCGTGAATTCATTCGAATGATTTCCGTGATATTTCATACACCCTGGGCGAAAATTCAACTGTAGGATAACGGTTCTACTGGCATTTTATGAAACTGAAGTATGATATGCAGTCGGAAGGTAAGGAAGATTCTGGCCCATTCATGCTGACACTCGCCACGAAGAGGTGTTATGAATTGGAGAGGAGATTCACTGATACCCAAACACTCCCAGCAAGGTTACACCCTTAGGCCCAGATGCCTGAGCATGTCGAGCTTTCGAATACCAAGTGATGTATCGAGCGGAAAATCAAGATGGTAGAAAGTCGCCAAGTCGTTGATTTCGTCCTCTGCGAGTGGGCCATTAGATTTTTTCCATAGATTAGGAAATGTATTGGCGTTAGCACTTACCACTATGTGACACGAGCTAATTGGTGTCTCGAGGAAATTTGATAGTTGTGGGTATCGCTTCACCATTTGGACCGGGCAACGGCAACAGGTAAGGCGCGGATTCTCTATTTCTCGCTCTTGCATCTCTAATATTCAGACCTTCCATGATCAGGAAACGGAGATAGCACTTGGATTTGAGCGGCTCACGCAATTTTCTCCCGAATCTCTGCCTCTTCACGGAGTACTTTTCGCAGGGTCGCTTCCATACATGCAGGAATGCTCGCCACTTCGTTTCTCAACTCCTGGAGCATAACTTCAACGCGGGCGACGGTATACAAGGTAGTTTGTTGTCCTATGGTTTGAGTGGGTTGGTTCGTGTTCAGCTGGACCAATCGACAACGGGAGGTAAAGAAGGGTTCATGAGGTGAGAAGGTGAGTCAGGAGAGAGCGGTACTGGGAGGCTGGGACGTACCACCATCTTTTCGATAAAATACTGTGGATTGCGTTGACAGTCAAGTTCAAGTTGTGAAGTGGCTGGCCGTCCGGATATCGCATATTTGAGGTTTGGAACATTTCCGGAAATAGTCATGCACTGCATTCTGTGTGACGTAATCTGCGGTAGCAGCAGTACGTAATGAAATTTGCCTTCGTCTATCGCAAGCCTCACGCCTCGTCGACCAGCGCACGACATGTTAAACGTGAACACCTGCTGCTCTTTGTGTCCTTCCGAAGGATGTTCGGCTGAAGATTCTGCATCGTTGTTCATTCGCAACATGCAAACTCCACTGTCCATTCGATCTATCAGCATCAGTTCGACGGCCCTCCAATGGAAGCACCAGTGACCCATTTTATCCCTGGCTACTGTAAACCGCAGAATGGTGGTGTTCCGGTCGACAGTCTTGTCTTGTTTTTGGGAATTTATCCCTACGTACGGACGCCGTAGACGTGGAGACTCTGTCTGTCCTTACGTCGCGTTCAACTTTCGTTTACGTCTGGTCATCGTCAGTCTTGTCTTTGGATTAACAGCCATCTATTCCGAAGCTATCGTAACTAATTGCCCAAGGGGTGCGTGTATTGCATGTCTCCCGACGATTGACGATCTTGACCAGGGTTTTCCTCCTGTTTCTTCAGTTCTTAAAGACACTGGTCCCCACCTGAGCAGTCGAGGCGATCGCAGCGTGAACTGGCATGTGTTTTTGTGCACGTCGTGGATCATGATGTGGTGGTTGATTCTCTGCGAAAGGGGGATCTGGGCCATGGTTCGTTCTCCTTTACTCAAACCGAAATTCGCCTATTTGACGATTACTACTTTCCGCAACCAAGCAAGCTTTTTAACCACCAGGACAACTTTGCTATGCCATGAACTCGACCACCTTTAAGATACTCTCTGTGGTTTCGCAATTTCACCCGAGTCAGACCAAAAAATACTTCCCGAAATGTGTCGTTCTGCATGTAAAACCATCTCTCGGTATTTAGTTCTTATCAGATATCTGAACGCACTCCATCTCTTGACGACATTTTGAACAAAGGCCATGCCATGCTCGTCATGAATTTTTGTCAGTGTATGGGATTGTCGGTTAGGCATTCTCGCGATGACACCTGGTGCAAAAGTGAAATGAGGGGGAAACATAGCGCAAACTTATCATGTAACTTATTGGAACTTGTTGGTGACTATTTTCGGCACACATAGTCCGAATAAGATGGCCGAACATACTTATTGTTTGAAGCTCGAACAAATCAATGAATTATTTTGACTTTGTTTAGCGAACATAATCTACGTACGCACCGACTAAGTCAGCCACGCAAAGGAAACACGTATTTGGAGTATATTTAGCGAACATTTTCTTATTGTGTTCGGCAAACGAAGTCCGAATACGGTCATCAGTCATATTGCGCATTTATTCAGGGTATGTTCA
>ML170206.1:131319-226401 GCA_004355085.1 Rickenella mellea
CTTCAAACAATAAGTATGTTCGGCCATCTTATTCGGACTATGTGTGCCGAAAATAGTCACCAACAAGTTCCAATAAGTTACATGATAAGTTTGCGTTATGTTTCTCCCATCATTTCACTTTTGCGCCAGGTGTGAAGGGAAATTGATGGGTTGTATTCCAGAGGAGCGAGAACTAAATCAGAAATATAACATCAAGATATTGTATGTATGTCCATGGCGAGGGAATCAACTACAGGACAACTGGTCGACTGGCGCTTTGAAATCAGATATGAATCCGGAAGGAAATGGAGCGTTCCAGTCAACTGTGCCACACCACGAGTTTAGGATGAGATGTACCAACGTCTGATCTGTCGCACCACAGCTACACATTCACGCCCAGATGGTTGAGGATGCAGAACGTTCGCAGCATAAGTGGTGAGTTGGGTGGGATGTCTAGTTGGTAGAACGATGCCAAGTCGTTGATTTCGTCCTCTGTGAGCGATGTCGTTGGAATGCTTATCGTTGGACAGAGAATGGATCGAGCTGCCACGTACCAGTAAAAACCGCGAGCTCATGGCTATTTTGAGGAAACTTAATGCTCGCTGGGATTGCTTCGCGATTCGGGCCTCGCAGTGGAACGAGGCAGTATCGCGCGCAATGTGCATTTTGAGCTTTTATCTCTCTAAATTTCGGAAGGGTCATGAGAGGGAAAAAGAGTTTCCATTTCGATATGAGTGACTCACTCGATTTCCCTCTCCTCCGCAAAAACTTTACGCATGGTATGTTCGATCCCAGTCGAGAGGTCTTCCCTAAGTTGGGCGATGGCTGCCTCGATTCGATCGAAATGACGTTCACGTTCGATCGATGCCAGGGTAACTTCTTGTGCTATTTCTTCCGTGACGCCCAGGAACATTTGGAGCATGGCAGCAAAAGGATTTGAATGACGAGTTCGAGGTGTGCCGGCAGCAGTGGGCTGATGGTTAGACAGCGTCCCGGTGGAGGTGGGCATATTTGGAAGAGAGTTGGCACATGATGAGGCCGGAGCGGTGCCGACAGGTGTGTCGTCGGTGAGGGGTAAGGGAGGCACGGGGCGGTTACGGCGGAGAAGGCGCTTCATGGCTGTGAGAGTAGGTGGACGGAACGACTGCGTGAGGCTGGATTCGCGCGAGCGTACTGCAATCTTCATACAGTCAAATCAAGACCACGGGAGGGAAGGAAGAGTTCATGACGTGTAAAGGTGAGTCCAGAGAGAGCGATTCAGAGAGACTGGGACGTACCACCATCCTTTGCGTACAATATTGTGGGTGGTGTTGATGGTCAAGTTCAAGTTGTGAAGTGGCTGGTCGTCCAGATGTCGCACATTCAGGTTTGGAAGAACTTCCCGAAATGGACAAGCACGGCATTTCCCTGATTGGTAAGCCTCTCACTCTTCCCAGCGTTCATGCAAACTGACCGCCAAAGGACTGCCAATGTTTGTGATGTCAACCATGCAGGTCTCTTTCATCAAGAGAATGAGCAAGTCTTTGCGTACGGAGATTCGCACCTGCCCAGTAGTGTGCTCTAATACTGAGGAAGATCCGTAGTAACCTGACGATTGGGATCCGAGGACGACGTAGAGCTGTACATTGCGCCGACAGGTCCTGCTGCATATACGGGATGATGGTACGTTCCCTCGAATACTCCCAGTCACTTGCCGAACGTCGATCGAGTGACGATCTACCCATGCTGCCTAACCAGCTCTCCTCCACACACCTGCCTATCCATCCATCCATCAAACGCATCCGATCGACCATGTCCTGCGTGGCGTGTCAATCTCGTCTCTTGGTCCCAACTGCTAGCAGTTGCACTTCCCTGATGACGAGTAGAGCACCGTGCAAATGCGGTCGATCGTTGCTTGGCCGATGAGATACGATAGGGTTAGAGAATGGATTCCAAGGAACATCTACGGTGCTCCTCTTCCCCCCTCATACCTTACACAACCCTGTTCGCCCATGCTATTTCCAAATTAACGATGTGTCAGATTGCGTTCGGATAGAGTGCAGCACTTTCCCTTCGTCCTGTTACATCTCCTGCCTGCGCCTTCCAGGAAGACGCATGAAATCGTGGATTGCTGGTCGTATATGCCCTAGACTCATCACGGAGAGGATAGCATCGACCCGGTTCTCCAATGCAATAGTATGGCGTCCTCCTCCTCACTCCCTCGTCATTCTGCCTCGCGACTTCAGAACTCTCCGCCAATCCAATCCACCGATCAGATCGACCAATGTGCTTCCCTAGTTGCATTCCTCGTCCTACCTCTCCCGATGCATTATATGGGCATCGCAGGATCTCGGGGATGAGGGCAGTTATCAAATCTGTCGACTGCTTTAGTGGTGCAGATCGGTTAACGGCGATGGCCGTCGCTTTCGAAACGAATGATTCATCTTCAGGTGCCGTGAAAGCTCCCCGATCTAACCGCCACCAGTTCGACCTCGCTCGTGGAAATTCTCCATCATCTCAGTCTGTCCTACGCTGAAGAAATATTATGCTGCAGATTGATGGATAGTCGAGTGCCATCGCCGTGGTCGATGTTTGGCGTCAACAGCGAAGAGCTTTTATCTGTTCAGTTCCGAAGGTTCTGAGTTTGCGGCAACTCTGCGGAAGCACTTATCTGGCACTGACCTGCGTTACACTAATCGACCTGGCGCTGATTCTAACAAGCATTCGTGGTGGCGTGACCACTGATTCTTGTTAGAATACCAGCCCTGGCCACACAACATCCATGAACAAGAACCATCCAACAAGCCACGAATTGGTGGCGTCAAGTTGCCACCAACTTGAATCCGGATTGGTATAAAGCTTCGCGTTGCATCATTCCACACCATCATTATCACCACCGCCATTGGCGACAGCCCATACTCCACTCTCCACCAGTGTACTATCTCACTATGGCTGATACAACGTCAAATGTAAGCCCGTATTGTCCAAGATGCCGCTCAGTTCATCTATCTGACTTTGGTAACAAAGCCTCCTGCCCGATCGTCTACTTCCGATAGCCTCACAGTTCCGGAGCACCGTCCTCCCAAAGATGGACCTCGCATGTAGGCAGTAAGTAACTCATCGTTGTGAGAAATCGTGATGGTGTTTGATGGTTGCGACAAAAAGGCCGGGGAATGTGTAACCAATAACGATGTCAACGGTAAAGTATGGGATTTCTTTAATAATGAAAAGGAGACACAGTGACCGGATGGTTTTCAAAGCAGGGAGGGAACGTTCCCGAAATTCTGATTTCCCCAACAGCCGAAGACACAGCTACACCCTCGCCAAAGCAATGAGTTTGGAACCCGTGGCACGATTGGTCATTTGATTGCGTTGATCGTGTAGGCTGAGGTAACTTACATGGGGCGACCATTTTCTTCTTTCACATAGTATTTTTAGAACAACGTAGAGCACAAGATGAATTCAATGACTTTTAACAACCGGCTCTTAAGCATAAGTCGATCGCTATTGAGCTGAGAACAGCGGACGGGGATCAAGGTCCGCCATAAATACCCTTAGATAAAATGTACACGACTGTACGACATCAGACTACTCCAGAGAGTCTTAATCTAGTTATTGTATTCCTCGCGATTTGAGTTTTGATTTGTGCAACGCAAGGATGGGAACCAACCATCACCGCAGCGATGAATACCCGCTGTATCACACCCCGCTGACTCAGTTTCTCGGCTTGGAGTTATATATCTTCCGCGACTGAACCACGAGGATTGGACCATTTCCATGATCAAACACGACTCAGTCATACCGCAAAACCAGATCGTATCCCATGGTGTTATGTGGCGTCGAAATTTCACCAAATCAAGAGCGCTGGCGTGGAACGCAGGTACCATTTCTCCATATTTTGGATTTGCATTATTCTCAGAATAGGGTTGTTTCGACTCTTGAAAAATTTCCCGCTATGTGGATTGAACTAGGCGGGTCAACTTGGGGACCAATGTCCCTGGCGCTTAGATTACTAGTCCTTCTCCATTATTCATAGCCAATGTCGGAAATTCGTCTTGTTCAGAAGGACTTGGCTCTGCGGCACCAGGACTAATGAGGAATTCGGCGATTTCAGACACGAGGTTCGCAACACGACACCGAACGCGCCAAGGAAGTCGAGATTCAGCGGAAGCGAAAAGGGCACAGCCACGTTGACTGTTTAGCGCCGAAGCGTGCCTGGCGAATTGTGTCCTTGTGCTTGACCTCGTCCCTCACCATTCGATCCCAGAGCCGCCAAGACGCGATGTGTCGGGGAGTACAGCGATTTAGGCAAGATTGGTGCATGAAATGAGTGGTAAAACCATTGGGTGAACGGGGTGTCTGGCCAGCGCAGGTCTGATGATGCGTCGTTTACAGTTAGCTTGTTGCGAAGAGCCCAGTTATCGTTTGGAAGGGAGTTCCGAGTCGGCCAGAGCTGAGCTAGTGAAGCCTTAAATCTGCATCGCAGGTACAGGATGTGAGCGCTCCGCACCAGCTTTACCATGTCCATCGAAAGCCTGCTCAACCAACTCGACTGCTCCAGAGACGCATTTCTCGACGAAGTCTCAGAGAAGATCTCCACGTATATCCGTCAGGAAGGGAAGGACTGTATCGCCGTTGTGGAGGAGGGAACTTACGGGAAATACACTTATCGGCTTAACAAGCAGGATCCAATCGACTTTTGCAAAGTGCTGTTCAAGTTCATCCGCAGGAAGCAGCATAATGGCCATAACCTCGATTCCGCTTTGACCGAGCCTATTTCAGAGCTCGTCGAAAAGTTTTATACGAGTTACTTCGACGATCACTTACCGGAGATCTCCAATGCGTTTCATACGATGATGGTCACCAATGAAGTCGTCCTGAATGCGTTTGTAGGAAAGGTCACAGATGCCGTTTCCTCGAGCGCGAGTAAACAGGCGAGGAAGCATATTGCCCATCTCCTCGCTCACCAGATAAAGGAAGCGGCGTCGTCCAATACCGGACATGCCGTCGGCCATCACATCAGTCATTTCGCGGCGACAACCACAGGTCATCAGCTCGCCGTCGTCGCATCCCAACTCCTCGTCAAACTCCTCGCATCTCATCTCCAAGCGCTAATCGCTCACTTCCTCGCGTCCGCTGCGGCGAAGAAGATCATAATTATGATCGTGAAGAAATACGTCGCTGCTGCTGTCCTGTACGCCGTTGCACAGTTCCTTGCCGTTCACCTTGGAATCGCTAGCACCGGTGTGGTATTGTGGGCTATCATCGCTCCGATCATGGTCGTCATATTGATCAAAGAAATTAACGGGTTTCCAAAGAAGCTGGGAGAGGAGGTTGCAAAGAACGTTAGGGCGGAGCTGAGCGACCAGTTTAGAGGCACCAACAGAAACGTGCTTGAGAAAATTTGGGACGATCTACTGGATGGGACGGCGCTGGTGAAGGCTATCGTCAATGACAAGGAGTTCAAGGAAACATTCGAGATGCTGCGCGAGAAATATGACTGATCGGCATGGCTATGGTGAGTGGTAGTATGCCACATTCACGTGGAAAAATTTGCACTAACTAGCCGTCTTTGTTCTCAGCCTGCGACATGATGAGAATGTAAGCTTATGGTAAACGCGGACGTGTAAACATGAATTTCCTTCCTCGGGTTTATTTTGGTCTTTAATTTGATGTATTCGACTTGTAAAATGGAGGTACCGGGAATTGCTACTCTCTATGTCTTTGGCGTCAGACCGAATGGTGTGTAAGAGCGAAATCGGTCCCCTTACGTTAACTATCACGTACTCGGCGGAACAGGCCGGCTACTTCCTGTTATGGTGCCGTGCCGAGATTCCTGATTGCCGGCAGCTGTCAGTGCAATGTTCACTTTTCTTTACGATCTTTCGAGGGCATCACAATGAACAGTCGACTTTCGATCGGAATCCCACGCTGGCCATTCAAGCGACGACAAGGAGATACACGACCAAAGAATTGTTACACGGAGCGCCTCACACCAGATATCCTCCATCAAATTTTCGTCGAAAGTCTTCCAAAGTCTCCTTACCCATCCTTGCACGAAGCTCCATTGAACGTCAGCCAAGTATGTCAATCCTGGCGAAAAATGGTTCTCGGAAGTCCATTACTGTGGTCAGAAATCCACGTCGGTTCATTCATATCGCCAAACGTATCTTTTCCTGGGCATGCGCGTCATCTCGAAGAGTGGATCAAGCGGTCTGGAGATTGTCCATTATCCCTTGGCATTCTTTTCAAAGGGTCAGAAAATCCTGATCCTGCTATGGTAACGGACGTCGATGCAGTCATCGGGAAGATCTTGCCTCATGTTCAACGATGGAGACGAATCCATCTGTTCATCCCAGCTGCTTGCAGAACTCCTTTTCTGCAGGCTCTATCCACCGGAGCTCCGTATTTGGATGAACTTCTCATGAACTTTGACATGACAAGTATGTGGCATCCACTGCAGGCGGACGTATCTTTGTGCCCACAACTTTCAAAACTCACACTTCCTCCCGACGTTCGGTTTCTATGCGACAACCCCGTAATCCTGCACAGGGTTCAAGTTCTTCACCTGTCCTTCACGTCAATGGATGATTGCTTCCATTGTCTCGACTCCTGTCCATCGATCGAGGAGATCAATTTCGTCCTATTCTCCAACTACGTGGATTTCTCCACATGTATCGGCCAAAGCGTTCGCCACCTACCAAACTTGCAACACATGAAAGTGCACGGAGGAGTGAAAGGCTCGAATAGGCATTACACCAATCATCCAAGAAACAACATTGGCCTGTTTTTTGATTGTCTTCGTGTACCATCCCTTACCTCACTCGAGATCATCCAACCATGGGCAAACCAAGTTCCTCATTGGAACCATCTCTCGTCTTTATTTGTTCGATCTCAACCCCGCTCATCACTATCCAACTCCCACTCAAGCGTGGAGGAATTAACGATGTCGGGTTCCCAGATGGATGAGCGTCAATTCGTTGACACACTTGGCTATCTTCCTCACTTAAAACACCTCCTTGTCGACGGATGCCTAGTCACGGCGTTTACAATGGGAGCGCTCATCGCACCACTCGACACTCCTTCTAGTACTGACAGTCCAGGCAGTACGGGAATCAAGGCCGAGTCTCATCATTGGCTCTGTCCACGACTTAGCAGGATCGGTATACGACGAGATGCATCGGAAGAGTCGTACAAGGCTATGGCGCGATTGGTTGCGCAAAGGTGGCCACTTAAATCTCCGTCACGCCAGGTTGGAAAGGAGAGGGAGGAGAGGGAGAGCTTACCCGGTCCGGCTCGGATCACGAGCATCGTGATCGACCAGAAGGATAAATACGAAGTCGTCCTTCATATGGGAATCAAGGAATGCGTCGAGGAGGGTTTGGAGGTGTTGGATCACAATTTGGAGCCGAGTGAGTTAGCAATTCTTTTAGCTCCCGTTTCAAATGTCGTGGATGCCTGATACGTTTCTCATTTCCTCGACTGTAGTTCACAATGCTAAGCGCCTCGCAACGATCTTCAATGCTCAGCGCAGACAGCGGGGTACAAATTAATCGTAATGGTGAGCTCTGAATGGTTCTTTCCTCGCAGAATTCTGAATATTTGAATCTGAAAAGCCGGCTTTATCTCCTTCCCAGTTCCAGAGTTGCATGGTGGCAGGCTCGACCATTTTACTATGGACGACATCCGCGTCGAGTCCTGCACGCTTTCGTGGTGTAAATCTGTTGTAAATGTCATTCGAAGCGCTGCGCAAACGGAGTACTATGTCTATCTATCATCGGTAAATATACAGCGAAAAGGAAAGTTCGACACTTCACTCAGATCTCCTCTCTACCCGTCACTCCAACCGCCGGAGTCAGAATCAGAATTCACATCGATACCAGAAGCCATCTGCCGCGCAATTCCATCCATTACCATTAACCGTCTGTCGTGAGGCGAATTTCACTAATTTGGTGTGAGATCACCTCGAAATTGTTGGTGGTTCACCGCCGCATTCGCTCTACGTTCAATGCTCTAAATCTAAAGAGTCCACCTTTCTTCAGCATGAAGATATAGATGTTATTAAATAAGCAATCCGGTACCGACTCTCAAACGCCTGATCTTCAAAAATGGACACATTGCGCAATTTTTACGAGTGGAGTAGAAACATTGTCATCGTGCCGTCGATTCTGTGTTACTGTCATTTTCTCGATATCTGTCAAAGGATAAACCCGTACAATTACATTTTCAGGATTTCGTAAGAGCCGCTATGTTAGTCTATGGCCACTGCATAAAATGTCCGAGAAGATGATCCAGCGAATACCGCGGTGTCGTCGACAACGAAGTCAGAAACAATTTGACGAGACAACTCCCCCATAATCGTACGCCTCTCTGCAAAGTTAATGCCACTGACTATATTCTCCGGACGTTCGGAAGAATATTTCCGCAGGTTGAGTATGATGTGGCTGGCCCCGATCGATTGTGCCACAAATATTACCGTGGAAACGTATATGGCGATGATGGCTCTTTGAGGGGGGAGAGCGATTACCATTGACACACTGCAAATACTGAGTGCTGGAAGTATGGATTAGAAATACTAATTCAATGTAAAATCCTCAATCCGATGTACCGAATAGCAAAGTATAATAGATGGAACCTGGCAAAACATGTGTCAGTTCCAGTTTGATAGATTCACCAAGTACTCATCACCATCTCGAAGTAAAGATGTAAGGAGTTGGCACCTTTTTCTGTGGTCTTGAGGATGTCAGTACTCCACACCAGATGTTGCGATCTGCAAACTCAGACACCGCTGTTCAAGCATCCTCACCAGTTATGATGGCCTTAGCCAATATCAATGCAAACATTGTACCGTCGAGAAACATCAGCAGCCCATAGGCGTATCTCGCCGTTTTCAGCAGCACCGCCGGTACTGAAGTGAAACACTCGCGCAATGGATCTGTTAAACTATGGGGTATGTAAGTCACTACAGTCTCATAGGTGAAATATTTGCACACATAGACCCTTCTAAGTCGGGAACTAGCATGGATTGACCGTTAAACTTGGAATAGAGGTGCAGAGTTGCGTGGCATACGATGAAGGGACCTTGTTAGAATCACACTGATGACCACCATCGATACAAAATACACCTGCGACGAAGTTCAGCACGGATTCAAGTCATTGGGAAATGTAAACTTACCGATGCGACAGACGCTAGAATGATGGCAACTTTACGATCCCGTTCCCATATGGCGAGAACACGTAACAAGAATACAACTGAGACTTCATCACTTTTGCTCCTGCAGATTGCGGAAGGCTTCCTCACTTTGGAATGGAACCGAGTGCAACCATTCAGACCTTATTTTACGCCAGGATAAGCTTTCAATCATCCATGAAATTTATTAAAATTCGTACCATGCCTCGTAATAGTTTGCGCGAAAGCAGCTTTAATAGTAGGTCATGATGGTGAAATATTCGTGAGGCGGGATTTTCTCAACAACTGTAGTGAAGGTTAGCTGACGCCAGCGATCAGAGTTAGCTTGGAACATACTTTAAGCATATCGCCTTTGAAACCTATGCTATCTAAGCCATAGTGAGAAGGGAGGTTTCAAATGCTCGAAATCCCATACATATTGTCCAAATAATGAAATGGCCAACGATGGGATACCTGCATGCGAAATACAGGAATTTGGGACCACCCCATGGTGCGCGCCACATGTATTCGACCTTGCCATTCACTTAAAAAAGTGAAGAAATTGTCAAACTGGTTGTCCGAACCTCGCTGATACCATGCAGGATTTAGGCCGTGACGTGTGATAATATATAGAGAATCCTCACTCCTGAAATCTCATAATGATGTCATATAATAGTATGGCCATGGCTGACACTGACCGCGATGAGATGTGAAAAGGTGGAAGAAATGATGATGCGGAGACTTACTGGTCAGCATCTGTCGGGGATGAGGTTCATTCGAACACAGTACAAGTGTGACTAACGCACCCGCACTGTTTGAAGATCCCGAGTGAAACCTATAAGCTCCGAGACTTCGTCACTCATTGCTTGATTTTATTGTCGGGATCCGAGCTTGTTGCAAGTGAGGAAGAGGGGGGTTCAGGAACGACAACCGGACCAATGGAGCGTTATATAGTGGTACAAAATGCGGGCGCATCGACTGATTGCGTGGTGCGAAAAGTAGAAATTTGCCTTGCGAAACTCGGTCAAATCGTAGGTCTCACAGCTCGAATGCAGTGTTGGACAATGTTGGTACCTATCAAATGTGGCACCGAGGACATCGGTTACGTCAGAACACCATGCGTATATCGTGATTCTTCGAAGGGGTACCTGTCCAGCCTTTCCCATTCCATTCATTAGGTGTGGTCGTGGTTGCCCCAACGACGATATGAGGAGATATCTGTAAATGGTTCCCTGAATCAAAGCATTCGAATTCGACAGAGGTACCGCGGAAGTCACAGTGAAAATTCCAACCCAGACGGATTACCACAGGTTTCAGAGTAGGGGTTCTTGCAAACAGACTCCTGGTCCAACAATTATCCCAAGGACAAGGCACGGTTCGATGACTTCCTTATCCACGCAGAATGATTTGACCGGCGGTGCTATTTCATATCGTGAGTTTCTCCTATCAGGGGCGGCTCATGGTTGCTGATGGGTTGTCGTCGGAATTATCACCTTACACTTGCGTCAAACTCAAGCGAATCGCCATGGTTAGCACGCAACTCGCCGTTCAAATCGTCGAATGTCCACGAAACACGGCGAACGAAGATTCAGGAAGATCCTAGATGGCGCAAGTTGCCGAGAAACTTTATTTACGTAATGGTAGAAGAAATCAGCACGTGGCGATGGCCGAAGGAGTGCCGCTCATTCATTGGACTTACCTTCACACTATAAATCAATCTGATCTAAAGGCTCCTCTTGATTCGCAGAGAAAGCAGAATGAAGCATAATGCCCGTGAGATATTATTACCGTTCTTTTCCATTCTCCGTCTTGCGTCAATGGTCAGTCGTGACTCCCAAACTCTAGTACCACCCCAACTACTTGGTAGACTGGAACTCAACTGTATCAATTATACGGCCACGTCAATGGTGATGTGTAATTCAGGAAGAGCTTCGAGAGCAATTACATATTTGCGCATGTCTGGTATTTGTATTTCTTGTATATTTCAGAGACAACTTGAGCAGATATGTCCCTGAAGATCGTGCCTCTTTCGACGTATCCTCAGTTACGCACGCGAAACCGTCGCTGACTGCTAGTATTCCGATTGGCCATTCGAGTCAGAAGTCATCCGACCCGTCAACTCGTCCACAATCGATTGTCCCTCAGCAGCGCGAACTCCACTGATTGTGATAAATCGATCGTCGTGTCTATAGGCAAGCTTTCGTACGCTCAGGATAATACGGCTGTCCCCGATGGACTGTGCAAAAACTGGCATGTTCGCGATTGGAGTAGTGTAAATGCTGCTCTGCCGTGAGAGGAGTACCACCAACAGAATATTTCCAACACTGAGCGCTGGATAATCTCTTGATATTATTGCGGATAACAAGTAAATGGTCGTGTCAACGCACCAAATAATACGGCGTAATAGATGGCCCCAACGAAAACTCTATCAGCCGCAATAATGAAGGGAAATGCGATTAGTTGTATCACCATCGCGAACTAGTACTTTGAGAGCCTCATACCGGTTCCCCTAGCTTCGGAAAATTAGCTATGAGAATACAGCATAACTATCGCGTCATTCGCCGACAAAAATCGCCTTCGTCAACATCAAGGTGAAAATCATACCGTCCAACGAGCCGAACATAATCTTGACCGTGGTGTGGCTCGGAGACACTGCAACAGCAGCCCTGTAGCACTCCGTCAACGTATCAACCCTGGAAATAGCAAAAAGCATTTAGACTTTATGGGGTCGCGGATGATGGCATGTTATGGACAAACAACACGTTGGGTATATCTTGAAATAAGCAAATCAGTCAGGGAGGGTTGGAAAGAAAATACTACTGACATCGGTATGCTTTTGTCAATTGCACACTACAGACAACCACCGCAACATAGTGTGCCTTTGTCGGCAGTTACTTATCGGGAAAGAAAACATTCAGAAAATGTGTGTTTACTTCACTCAAAGTTGCTCCCAAAACCAGTATCCTAGCGACAAAACTACTCCGTTCCCATACAGCCCATGTACGGAGCAGAAGGACAGCTACGGGTTGTACAGTTATTGTATTATATGCTAGAAACGAGACAACTCACTTTGGACGGGCGTACTGAATACCCATGAAGACCTAACAATAGCTGTTTCAACAGCGTATCTTGCATCATTTGTGCGGTGTCCCACCAAATTGCGAAATAACTGAAGTCTCCGCAGCTGCTCACGGTATCACAATGAAGATTGCACCAGAAAAATGGAAAACTCTTAACAACTACATCACCGGTCAGTAATCGCAAGGGTTGAAGAAGATGCCAAGTTTAAAAACACGTACAAGATACCATCTGTTATTAATTAGTGACCATGTATCGCTAGGAGAGTATCGATGAGGACACGTACCCGTACCCTGTGAAGATCATGGACAAATGTAATAAGTTGCGAGAGCTGGTCACCCATTAGTTTGATGGCGTTGAGACCACAGCAAATTTCTTGTTGAAACGCGGGATAAAGCCTAATGAGCTGGCGGGGGGATTAGACTTAGACAATTTTGGGGATTGATCAGCCAGAGGCATAACCGTTCGCTGTTCCAACCCTTTTATGTCCCCCGGGCGGTCGCGGTAAGGCGGAGAATTGAATTGTGCTCCAAACATGCGTATTGACGTAAACAGGAATGCTACGGGCGATTCGCGGAGCCGCCAGCAGCACTTTTTTGTCTGGAGTAAATATCGTTCAGGCGGAAATGAGAATTTAAATGGAGAGACGATGCGGATGATGAGCACCGAAGCTGGTAAGGAAATGTCATGATAGAGATATTAACATATGGGATTTCCCTGTATTCGCACGATTGCCGTCGAAGTCCATGGAATGCCGTTACGAGCCAGCGCCTCAGTCGGGAGCGTGATTTCCAAAGACCTTGACAATAAATGAGATCGCATGGAATCTAGGTCAATTTTCCGAAAAGCATCGACCATCAGGTCAAGTTTGCGACTACTCTAGTCCGAGTGGACGATCTGCCTTTGTCGCGTACTAATTTGCTAGCCTATGTTAAACACAATAATCAGATTCTGGGCTCCATCAAAATTGGCGTAACCTACCACTCGGTTCTCTTTCGAGATCTAATACAAAAACCTCCAATCTTCGCAAGGTGCCGGGTTTGGACTAGGGAGCCAGAGCTGGGCCATTTCATCCAGTCGCTTTTGTGGGTGCCGGTACTGGTACAACGCTGACGTCCAATGTTCGTGCATAATGTGACTCGTCCACACATCTGAAATTTAGAGTGTTGGTATGCCAATTGAAGAGTATAGAGTTAGGTCCGATGCGTCGTCCAAATAGAACACCAATTCTGCAACGCCAAACCATAGAGTCGGTGAGCTGATCAACCCAGTTATGGAATGTAGCAACTCACTTATCCTTAGATTCGCGCTATTGGTGTTCGCTGAGTTCATATGAAATGCAACTCCGTTGAACACGTCAAAAAGTCGCGGAACGTGCTTTGAGCAAGGCGCTGGTGCATCGAATTTCTGGTTGGAACACGTCCCTGCGTTCTAGATGGTGACAAGCAGTGTCAAGATTCACCGGGACTGAGACACTGCACGTAGGATCGTTCGAATCTCATAGCCTCCGAAGAATTGAAACGCAGTGATGGATGAATTGTTGTCATCCTCGGGACCAATCAGCTCTGGAGAACTAGAGACCTCGAGGAGAAGAAACGGTGTGTGAGGCGTTTTGAGCCAGCGCGAAGAGGAATGCGATTGAAAGTGACGTCGTTCCACGAGGAGGGAGGATGTATGGAAGCAGACTTGATTCTCGAAATTGCGGAATATACGGTGTCTTACACCCACGTCTAGTGCACAGGTAACAACCGTAACGCATGGTATCATAGTACAGGATCCCTAGGGGAAATATTCTACAGTAAGTAGGTCGTCCGCATACACTTGCGAGAGGAGCTCAACCATCCGATCTATGGACACCTTCAAAGCTTCAACTCCCGAGTCCACCGCAATATCAACTTCGTGACCCTTTCGACGAATGCATCATACTCCACGTTCTGCCCCTTGATGAATAACCCGCAGTGCGCCGCGACCTCGTCATCGACGCCGGCGATCTGAACCTTCTCCCATTTCTCCCTATCCCCAAACTTCGCGAAAGCCAGCCCGATGCTCCACGGAAGCGTTATGAAATGTCGCGCTGGACGCGGTTCCTCCTTCCGCTTTTCGCGCTCGCGTTGTTTCTTGAGCGCTTTTTCGGCGGATTTGATGGCTTTCTGACGGTCCTTATCAGAGGGAGTCAAAGAGCTGGTGCTAGAAGAGCTGGTGCTGGAGATAGAGGGATGGAGCAAGCCGGAGCCTTCATTTTCGATGAGGAGTGCGAAGTCGGCGGTGCTGGGTGGGAGGGCGTGGTCTACGTTGGCCGCTGGCAGTTCGCCATCAGGTTTCGATTCTCCGACGTGCTTCGCCGGAGCGCATGGGACGGTTTCTGTCCAATAGTTGATCCATTTCCCGTTCCACTTCTCCAAAACCTGGTATCGATCGCGCAGTCCACTCGGATCGAACATACATATCCCAAACTCGAAATGCTGGACCACCCAGCGATACATCGCCGTGAAAGGTTCGTTCGAGTGCTTTTGGAACCATTTGACGATCTTGTCGTCGGAGTACTTTGTCATGAAGGATGAGGTCTTGTCGACGAAGTTGTTGATAGCGTCTGCCACTGGTGTCGGGGCAATGGCAAGAATTGGGGATGGACTTCGAGATGGGGTTGGAGACGGTTTTGGGGATATTGTTGAGTTGAGAGTCATGTGAGATCCGTGTGGGCTATTGGGAACTGTCGATCTTTTGTGAGAAAAGGTACTGCTTGTGGTTATTCACGCCCACCGTACCTTTGAGGCTCGCTTTGTACGCGTCCCAGTCATCGACTGCGCGAGGATCCACCATCTTCACCGGGCCCGCGTGATTCAGTTCATGTTCCGTCTTTGGTGGTTCTGCTTCGTCTTTTGGGAATAGGGATGCGATTCCGCTAATGACGACGTGGGGATGCATGCCCAGGAAAGGCGTGTCGAAGGCGACCATCCCGATAACGCGTTTGGACTGCGATGAGGGAGAAGTCGCCGCTTCAGCTGCAAGGAGCCCACCCATTGAATGACCGAGAAGGATGACGTGTCCCGGAGGTTGCGTTCGTAACCTGTTTGGGAAAGAAAACTGTCGATCAATGGCTACGTCATACGCGAAAATGGAAAATCGTACCATTCGAGAAAATTGTGCGTAGCGACGCTTATAGGACGCACACTCTTGTACGTTGGGTATAGGCAGCTCTGGAGTTTGATGTGTGGATCGAGGAGAGGTAATAACCGTGCATGAAGGTCGGTCGGAAATGACTGGCGAACGAAATAAGGTTATTGGGTGTTCATCGACTTTGGTTGGCGGAGCTCTCGCCTGAAAGGTCGTATGGTCACCTACAGAAGTATTTCAGCCACGAAAAGTTGAAATCTGAACGCCAGTTGTTACTCACCCCGAAATCCATGGATGTACACCAGGTAAAGGATGGTCGGCTCCATTCCGCTCACGGTAACCAATCTAGTCGATATCTGACCGAGAAATTTAGCAACCGAAACTTGAATCTTCTCGTTAAAGCGAATATTCGTACCTTCAGTTCACTCCTTGTTGCAGCAAAACGAGTGGTTGGCAATAAGCAGTATCGATGGAGCTATCTTGGACATGGAATTCATTTCAGGGAGCTGCACTGCCACACCCACGTGGTCCATTTGCAACTTGGTTACGTAACCGATCTCCTCTTTGCTTCAACGCCTCCATGATTCTTCGAGTACCGATATATGACGCTTTGTCTCCGCCTGAGTTGTTTTAATGGTTCGCTTGTGTCTCCTGATTTTTCTGGGGCTCTCAAGTACAGCCAAGACCATCGTCCACAAAGCATCATGATGGACAGATTTTGTACCATCAGCGGGCCGGCGTAACCCCCGTTTGTCCACAGTAATACCGTACATCGAGAGAGCTTCACGTAAAGACACTCACGACGGCTTCTGTCGACTTGAGCTGGAATCTCATTCTTATCCCGATTAGCGCGAGCCCCCAAGCCGCTGCAGAAACTGCACTGCGATATGAGCTAAGTATAGTATTCAGTTCGCATGCAATGAATGGAGGTAAGTACATGGCTATAATGGTCGTGATGACGGATCAACTCCCCTGCGCTTCTGATCAATGAGAAACAGGTCATTCGAGGACTGTAATGACGGCGCAAGATCGATCAGTCAAGTTCGGATCACGAAGTGGAATCTTCCTCCATGTCGTGCGAGACGCTTTAGCTCTAATTCCTACTTCAATTCATTGTTCGTACTTGTGAATGCTTTTGAATGTAGCTGGAGGCTAATTTAAGGCTGTTTCTTCCATCTCGTAGGCCAATTACCAGCGTTCCGAACACTGGTCGGGAGGCTAAGTGGGTATTGGAATGGGTGGTAACTCCGGGGATCGCAGGAGATGGGCTCTCTGATCACCGATGATGCCCGATTGACTTGGGACTTCCTCTGACACATTCTATGGTCGCCATCACCGAAACAGTCCAGTTGTGCGGCCTGGGCAGTCTTCTGTGAGCTACCATCTTCGAGCGGCCACATAAGGACCATCGGAAGACCTTGTTCCTCTCTCCTGACGCCCACGACATCGACATCGTCGCGCTTCCCACCTTGCCGACCTTCGCCGCCGAAATTCGGTGTTGATTTTTTTAGTCTCGACATCGCAACAGTCGTCGGCTTTCCAAAAACTATCAACGAAAATGAGTGACGAATTCTCCCAATTCATCGTTTTCGCCCACGACCTTCAGACAGTGCGGGTGTGTAAGCCATAATTATGTCATAATATCCTGGTATCACTCACTCTTGGCAGATGCTATCGCGTAGGTGTTCGTAACGAATCCCTTCACTCCACCCACCTATATTTCGTTCGCCAGTGGGGTCGTTGGCCGTGTTGCTGTATGACATTATCATGAAATTACCAGAGTGAGTGTTTCTAGATGCAATTGGAACCGCTGATGATCTTTTCGACATCAGTGAGGTGCGAAAATGAATACATGGACGTTTTATTAGTCAATTCTCACTAGTCAAAATCGAAAGGTCGAATACATGTGGCGCGCACGATGGGGTGGCTTCAAATTTCTGTATTTTGCGAGCCGATATCCTATCGTCGGGAATTTCATCATTTGGACAATATGTATGTTAGTCACACGAACCAAATGACGTGTCTCATCCATGAATATAGATAGCATGGGATTTAATGGAGAAATACTTAATGTATGTTGTCATCTCATTCCTCTGGTCATTAGCATCCGCTAACGTTATCTCTCAGTTGTTGGGCACCGTTCATCTATTTGCTTGCTCTAAGACTGACGACCGACCACTCAGTTGCCTTCGTGCAAATTATTACGTCGCATGGTATGTATTTCGATACCTCATGCGTCATTGCGAACACGTCCTCACGTAACCTAGGGCTCAATGGTTGTACTGCATCCCATTCCAACGTGAGCATCATCTGCATTCTGGATTCCGTCAATGTCGAAACGTACTATGCTTCGCAGTTGTTCTTTTCCTGCGGGTTCTCGCTGTCTGGGAGAGTGACCGAAAGGTCGCTGGAATACTAGCGATTGTGGCATCTGTATGTAACACCGACTCAACGACGTGTGTCCTCCCTCAGTTCCTTTGCAGGTGTATTATTCGTCCATGATTGCCATCGGTGTAATATTAACGAAGTCTTTTCGTCGTAAGTCACACCCCCGTTCGAAAATTCACAATAGATATTAACCCACCTCAGGGCCGGAACCGCTCGAAGCATTGTGCGTGGAATTTTGTAAATCCTGATACAAACACTGACCGACCGGTAGGGTGACAGAATCCTTACAGGAATGTTTCACTTCATTACCTGGAACTTTCCTGAGACTGGCACGATTCGCCTATGGCTTGTGTCTGCTCTCCGACGGGGTGATGTTTACCCTCATTTTAGTCAAAGCCATCATAACTGGTGAGGAATTCATATTTCCATAAATATGTTGGCGTTATCACTACCATTTCCTCAGAGCGTAGAGCGAGAGCCCGACTCCTGAGTTATTTGCTCCGAGATGGTGAGAAATATCTGCAGTTCAACATTCGAGACTAAAACCCGCACTCACAGGTTCCGTCTACTACACCGTTTTATTCGGTAAATCTCGCTGTCGATTTGCAGAGTTCATTGTCAATTACTAATGCAATTCTTGCAGCATTAAGCATCGGGAGTGTATCAATGGCGGTTATCCTCCCAGCCGAACGGGTCATTCTGGCGCTTTCTTTCTCGACTGCGATATTCGTTGCGCAATCCATTGGTGCCAGTCATATCCTTCTCTACCTTCGGAAATATTCGACAGAAGAACAGATCCAAACAGTTAGCGGGATGCAATTCGCAGATAGGCGGACGATCATGGATGAGCTGTCTCGACAAATGGTGTTCGATATCCCCGATGGTTCTGATATTGATGATCGGACTGACGAGTAGAAACGGCGCCGCAGTTTGACTAAGCTGGGTTGTTATACACGCTTTGAACTTCTTTTGGGTCAGTATTCTGACCGAATATTTGCCAAGACCAATCTTGTGGTACCGAAAACATCAAGACGACTGAAATGAATCGAGAAAAAAAACACCCATCGCGATGGTGGATCAACATTTTCCCGTAAACAGAATTGACATACGCTCGTAGACACTTCGTGCAGGAAAGGCTAACGAGCTCAATCTCGAGGAAATGTCGATGGAGGTCTGATTGACCCATTCTGCATAACCGTGCTGTCGTCGCGTCCCTTGAACGGCCAGCGTGGCATAGGCTAAATATCGAACGTCGGACGTGTCCTCCGGACGAAGAGTTCCGGGGACGACCGGCTTCAGGGGTCCCGCCAGGGTCATTTACGTAAAACACTGAAAGGCGGTCAGTGAGCCGAATATCTGACGCTCCTATAGCGAGGCTTTGCGTTCACAGTGTTTCAAATTTGCTCCGGATACCTCGGTCGCTCTCAGCCGCCATAAGGCACCATAAGGGGTTGTACCGCAATGGATGGACTCGCTTTCTGGGCAATGGCGCTCAGGCTGATGACGGATCAATTGTGCTGCGCTTTGTCATCAACGGGAAACTGGACCCGGGTATACACTTGAATCATCTTGTTCCCATCACCAAGTGGAGTTCTCTCTCTTAATGCCAGCAAGACGTTTCACAAGTCCATACAAGAATCCAGTTGATATGCTTATGTTGCTCTCACGTCGGAAGCCAACTCCGCCGCGTTCGTTTCGGAGAATCAAAGGAGATCTCATGTTCATCTTTTGACTTTGATCATCAGTGGCCATCGTGGACTCCCTATCGCTCATCGTGCGAGGGTGCTACCCCATAACATTCCGGCGATCTACGCACTTGGGAAATGTGCTATTCATGTTCGATGGATAGATAAAGGATTGCGAGGAGGCGCTGTTTCCTTCCGTCGCCCTATCTCGTCCGACTCTCGGTCACTTACGCACGCCTAACCTGACAGTGAACCATATCATAACGATGAGTAATGAAATCGCCCTATTCTACATGTTCGTCCAGGACCTTCAAAGAATACGGGTACGTATGTAAAAACTTCGTTTTATGTCCGTCCTTAACCATTAAAGTTATCAAACAGATGTTGACACGTACGCATTTCTATCCTCATTCAATTTTAGCCGATCGGAGGAATTGATCTCGATACCAGTGTCACCCATGGTTGTGTTCACTTATGACATCATCACAACATTTCCTGAGTAAGAGTTTCTGAATATAATATGTGTCGCCTCTTTTACTAAATTTCTTCAACGCTGCAGTGAGGTAAGGGAATACTGTTCTGGATTGTGTTACGACCTTGACGTCATCGCTTTACAAGCTCGATTTCATCTGGCGTTCACCATGGAGCGGCGGTAAAATTTTGTATTTTATCACACGATATCCTCCTGCACTTTATGGCGTGGCGTGTCTATTGTGTATGTGACGCTCTCTTTAGAAGGTTGATCCCACTCTTGACCGATTTTAATCAGATGATATGGGTTTCACTGGATCAATGTTTCATGTATGTTCATCCATATGTTTCGAACCACCGAGTCTCGCTGACATTTATTTCAGTTGTTAAGAGTATTTCTCTATTCCAAACCCTTGTCCTAACGCGATGAGTAGCTGCAGGGTCATGGGTTATTTCGAAATTTGGTAAGGCAGAGTTCGAATAACATCCTACGATTAAATTTGAATGCTCAAAATAGGTCGACATGGCTATTCGGTATCCCCGTCCAAGGTGAGAATTTATGCTTTCACCTGTCACATGAATGATGATCTAATATTATCTCGTAGTCATCCTGATACTCCGGACATGGGCTATATGGCAACGTAGTTGGAAAGTTGCTGGGGTGCTGATTTTCGGAGCGGTCGTGAGTGGTCGATCAGACGAGCCTGTTTGGGTTCTTTGCTGATAATCACTTGCTTCCAAAGGTATACAATATCACACTTATTGTGTGCAGTGCGAAATTTACAAAGGCAACCCACTGTTAGTCGTCTTTTTCCATGACTTATGCACTGCTGATTCATTTATCCTCCAGATCAGCCGCAGTTCTTGTGGGTCAAATTCAGTGGCGCCTGAAACCGTGTAGATTCCTGATGCTACAAAATATTTCAGGGTAGATACGTTACAGGAGTGCTACACCGCCGCGGTTGAGGTGTCTCCGATCCAAAACATCATCAAAGTTGCTTTCAGCGCGTTGATGTTTTTCGACGGAATAGCCTTCACTTTGATAATGATCAAAGCAATTCAATCCGGTGAGTTTCAACATAGTTCTTATGTGGGCAACTCTGATATTCCGAAGGTCGCTCGGGGAAGGCTAATATTTTAAATGTTCTTATTCGCGATGGTAACACATATAATCCATGCCACTCGAGATTCTCGCTAACGACGTTGTTTGAACAGGTGCTGTCTACTACGGCGTCTTATTCGGTACTTTCTAATGATTAATTCCCACTTTTCGTATTTGCTAACATCTCGTTATAGTGCTCAGCGTTGCAAATCTACTATTGGCGACCGTCCTTTCCCCGCAGAGGGCCATTTATGTCACTTCCCTTGCGCACGCAACGGTTGTTGCGCAAGCGATTGGTGGCAGCCATATTATTCTCAACCTTCGCAAGTACGCTTCCCGAACCGAACAAGACGAACTGCCTTCTTTGCGTAGCAGTGGAACTCGCTTGTCAGATGGGAGGCGGCCGATCAAGATTATGATCGCTCGTGAAGTTGATTCAGATTTTTCCCCGGAATATAGCTTCGGAGAGTGAGATGTAAATTAGGATTTAAATTATGGGTCTGTCGATCCGGATTGAATGTATTTTACAATGATTAGTCGATCATGGAATGTATATGTAGCTCTGGTTATGACGTTTTCGTTGATTATCACGTCGCAGAATCGCGGGGTGAATATGGCCAACTGCGAAAAACATATCAATTGGCGATGGATGTCCTGCACTCGCGCAACCTCCCATTCCCCTGCTGGTATTTGCCTGTTCGCCTTGATGAAGCCCACAGCGAAAAGTCGATGACACCTGATCTCAAAACTCATTGGCCTATTTTTAGTGCTCCTACACGCAGTTGAATGGTCGATTCGGTGTATCACATGAAATTCTTCTCTTTTTAATGTCCAATAGATTGATTATGGGCCATTCAATCGCCTGTTTGGACACCACAACTGAATAATCCCGCCTGCGGGGGCAACAAAATCTTTCAGCGTTTCACATAGGCCTAAGGACCTCGTTGCCTCTCCTTTTGCCCCAACCTCTAAATACTGAGTGTAATCACGATTCCTGGCCAGGACACATTTCACCACAAACGCACACTATTACCCGCTCTTGGAAAACCCGCAATCGTTGGCTTTCCCATTCGTGAGTGACGAAAGGGTCCAACACAGCCACACCATTTTTGGTGCGCCAACCCTAACCCGAAACTCATTCGGTCTTCGCTGGACCATTGCAGCCTTAGTGGTTCAAGTTCGGTTTCCACCGATTCAAGCCTTGAGCTTGAGCCCATAGGGATATCCCGCACAGTCACTTCTGAATCTCGAAGCGACCTAGGTAAAGTGAATAGGTGGCAATGAATACTTCGTATTCTGATGACGGATCAATTTTTGCAGCACTGCCAAACGATGGAACCAGGAAACCGGTGAACTATACAGAAGTCTCTGGCCATCATGCTGTTCCGATCACCAAGTGCTGCTCTTCCTCTTGAGTGGCAAGAGGATTCAATATGAACCTCCACTGCAGTTACTTATATCGGTCGGCACGCTGGAGGCCGTTTCAATTGCTTTCATTCGAGGGATCGCAAGAAGATCTCATCTTCATCTGTGGACTCTGATCACCGATGTGCATCAGGACCTCGTCTCCTACATACAGCAAGTGCCATCCCCGAAGCATACTGGTTATGGCGGTGAGTGACAGACGTTGGAACTCTGCGATGAATGTTTAGAAGGGTACATATAGGACGGTGGACACCAGTAGAGTCACTTGGTCTCAGACGCAGTCTTCTGTCCTACATAACCTTCTTCGCCTCACCACGCCGATTCTGACCTTTCAGCCAAGTTTTGTGCGGACATTCGCATATCAAATCAATGAGTAGCCAAATCGCGGAACTTTTCATGTTCGTCCAGGACCTTCAAAGAGTGCGGGTACGAATGGCTACACCAATAACCTAACCGTTATATAACCTCATTAATGTCTCACAGATGTTGACATGTGCGCAATTTATGTGTTACTCATTCAAGTTTCGCCTGTTGAAAGAAATGATCGCTTGCTCAGTATCACCGATGGTCGTGTTCGCATATGACATCGTTATGTCGTTTCCTGAGTAAGAGTTTCTGAATATACGTGCGTCGCATGCCTTTCTAACGTTCTCGATCGCCAGTGAGGTCCGTGGATGTTGTACCCGATAACCCTCTGGCCTCAATTGACGTTGCGTTACAAGCTCCATTATATTTGGAGCGCACAGTGGGGTGGTGGTAAAATCTTATATCTTGTCGTGCGATATCCTCCTGCCTTCTATGGCGTGGCATGTTTGCTGTGTAAGTGTCCTCACTGCAAATTCAGTGCCATTTTTGATGCCTTTTATTTAGATGATATGGGATTCACTGGATCGATGTTTCATGTACGTCCGCACTATGTTTCAATGTCATCGACTCTCTGCTAAAGCGATGTTTAGTTGTTAGTGCACATCCTTCTTGTTATAAATCCACGTCCTGACACTATGTCCAGCTGCGCGGTCATGGGTTATTTTGAAATGTGGTGAAGTATAGTCTAACTGTCGTCGTAAGATTGAACGTTGAAACATCAGCATATAGGTCAACCTGGTTCTTCGGTATCCCTGTTCAATGTGAGATTTTCTCGCTTCCACCATTCCCATCACTTATTAAATTCCGTAGTTATCATAATACTCCGGACATGGGCTGTATGGGAACGAAATAAAAAAGTTGCAGGGTTGCTAGTTTTTGGGGCGTTCGTAAGTGAACGATCAAGTAAACCTTACTTTGTTCTTGGCTAATAATCATTTGTTGACAAAGGTGTATAATATCACGCTTATCGTGTGCAGTGTAAAATTTACAAAAGCAAACCGCTGTTCGTGGTCCTTTCCTATAACTTCAGATCGACTTACTTATCCGCCCTCAAGATCAGCCAAATTTCTTGTGCGTCCAATTGAACCCCGTCTGCGTCCCTGTGAATCAAGAAAACCCAAAACGATTTGCAGGGTAGATACATTGAAAGAGTGCTACACCTCAGCGATTACAGTGTCTCCAATTCAAACCACCATCAAAGTTGCCTTTAGCGCGCTGATGTTTTTCGACGGGATTGCTTTCACTTTGATATTAACAAAAGCGATTCTAGCAGGTGAGCTTCAAAATAGTTGCGATGCGCTTATCGCTAATATTCCGAAGGTCGGTCAGCCAAGGCTAACATTCTGAGGGTTCTTATTCGCGATGGTGAGACAAAATTTACATCAATCGACACCGCTGCTGACGACCTCGTTTGTGTAGGTGCTATCTATTACGCCGTCTTATTCAGTGAGATTTCAGAGTCATTTCCTACATGTTGATCCAACATACTTCTGTAGTACTCAGCGTCGGAAATCTTTTACTAGCGAGCGTCCTTTCCCAGCAAAGAGCAATTTATGTCACTTCCCTCTCGCACGCAACAGTTGATGCGCAAGCGATTGGAGGCAGTCACATCATTCTCAACCTTCGCAAGTACGCCTCCCGACTCGAAGGACATGTGTCGTCACTCCCGATCAGTGGAATGCAATTTCCGGAGAGGCGGTCTATCGTGGACGAATTCACTCGACAAATTGTTTCAGACTTTCCTATTAATTCTGATGTCGAAGAGTGGGGTGAAGAGTAGGTTTGTAGTTTTGTCTGTCTGGAATGTATCTCAATGAACAATTAGTCGATCTGGATTGCATAGCTAGGCACATCGTTCTGAAGTCGCGTGGACCTTTTCAATCAAGATTTTCCCGCCGGCTAGAAAACCCCAGAGTCGTCCCTCCATCGGGATCGCTCCCTCCACTTGCTTCTTCCCACCTTCCCACCTCAAACGCGCCGGTTCGCGATGACTGAAACGATGGGTCAATCAATTAGTCAAGTCCTATCGCTTGCAATTTAATTTCCGACTTCCCCAATCTCATCCCCATTCACAATATCCGTGAAGATTCATGAAGCTGTTGGTAACGTGCTATCGGTTTCCGTGAATATTTAAGTTCGGGTTGACTTTGACGTTGGAAACATTTTTTTCCATTTCTGCTCAACTGAAGGTTGCTACGTTACATTAAAGGATTGGTGAGAGGATATATCTGGCTAGGAACAATGCAGATACCGAGTGGTTTAACACTCGCTCTTTGATGGGATGATCAGGGAGTGAACCCCTTCGGCATGAAGTGCCACGTCATTTCGAAAAACCCCACATCCAGCGGCATAAATTCTTCGAAGAGCGACGTTGAGAGATCTGGGTCATTTCGATAACACGTTCGCTGAATGGTGTGATGGTAAGAATTTACCTAGAGAATCGATGCCGCAGCCTGGGCACACGTCGCGAGTTTGGCCGAAGTGACTTTGTCCATTTGCAGTGATTCGAACCCACTGTGAGAGTGCATTTAGCGATGTTTCAGAAATATTGGTGAGATTAGATAGAGTGTACCTGCTCGCAGTTACCCCCGTTTCCGAAATGCTGAGGTGAGACAGCGACAATATGGTCGCTGTCTTGGTCTTTATGACCGCATACACCCACAACACCTTCCGTATTGAAAAAAGTAGCCTATTCAGCGACAATGAGTATGTGAATGAGATGTGGTTGAGACACGGTGTTAATCACCCGACCAGTGTGGTCAACACGTTTGTCAATCGTGCCATTCTGTGCTGCAGTTGCAACAGGGACAGCAAGTGCGCAGACAACGGATGCCAAAAAAGTGACAGCGAAGAGAGATGTGTGAGACAATTTCATGGATATGGTGAGCGACAGTGAACTTTAGACTGAGTGGTAGGAGTGAGATGTGATATCCCAATGTCTTCTAACCTGACTACGTCGTTAGTTATATAGGCAAATGAATCGTGAGATAATCAGGCGGTTTCCCTGATGGACGATTTTCGGATTGGAGAAAGTTGCGGAGTGAGTATGTGGCCAAACTGTGAAAATGCCCAAGTTCACCGATCAGTAAGTGGTAAGCGAATTGAATTTAAACACTCGGCGGCAAACACATGTATGGTGCCAGCATTTATTCCATTGTAGGCCTTTTCATCCCACCCCATAAGTTGTTGAAATTGTGTAATGCGAAATGTAGATAGGCTCATGGGTAGCGACGGCTGTTTCAGCTTGTCGGGTCCCATGGCCGTTGATAAAATTGATGTTTACCAGGACGGCAAGCGGCGGCATTGTCTGAAATGGTATTTGTCGGCGAAGACATTGTGATACGCAACTTACCTTCATTAATATAGTTTCACTTTGAAACTTTGGAGAACCGGTATCATCAGGGGAAAACCGGTGAGTACCGGCGACAGTGATCACCAGTTATTGCCCGCGCTCGGCTTTCCACCGAGGAAAACCGTTGATGATTGGTGATCCTGATCACCGAACACCACCGGTGCCCTCCGATACATACGCGCGCAACCCGGCTTAACTGTAGCGACCCAAAACTGCATACCGAAATGTTTCTCTGGAGTGTCCTCGCTCCAGTCGGAGGCATCAAAATATACGAGCATTTCCACCTCTGACTGAGTACAACTCGGCCGCATTGATCGCTAGAAGTTTGCAAACGAAACGTGTTTTGCGGAACATATCAGCAACATATTTGCGGAAAAATATATAGTGACGAAGTGCAAGGCTTTGTGCGACAGAGAAAGACACCATATTAATCTCATATGAGATTAATGAGAATCGATTACTTTACATTCAGTCCCCACGATAGTTAATCAGTTTTCGTAGCGTCGCTTTGGATGGTGACTTCTGGGACGAGGCAAGCAATCGATCATCAATGGCAATTTTATCGCAGTCACTGCTGAAGGTTACACTGTGTTTTAGCACCCAACAAGAAATCAGCGCCACGTTCTGGCACAGGGAAATAGATGTTCACTGCTCTGGTTGGTCAGTGAGGTATTCTCTGCTCTGGGGTTTAAATATCACTGAGGCGCTTTGAATAATGAATTACGTACATCGAAGACTCAAACACAAACCATCTCTTCAGAGGCACGGAGGGATACGCTCTAACTCCGTATGTCTTCTCCGATGCGCCATCCCGAATACCAATCTTCTTGAGGTTTGGACAAAGCCAATAATGTGTTTCAGTTCCCGTGCTGCCAGGCCCGTCAATGGTGAAAGGAGTGTCGAGAGGGGTTATGATCGATTCCAAAGTGAACTCTGTGATGAGCAGTTCGTCGACAATGAGGTGTTTCAAGTATGGAAGATAGCCGAGTAGTTCGACTAATTGGTGTTCGTCGATCTGGGAACCGGTTAACGTCAATTTTTCCACTCGTGGGCGAGAGTCAGTTAGTGCTGCGTGGGGTTGGGATCGGATAATTAGAGAAGGGAGATGGTTCCAATGAGGGACCTGGCTTATCCACGGTTGGATGATTTCCAAGTATGTAAGGGATGGTACACGAAGACAATCCAAAAACAGGCCAATATTGTTTCGTGGATTATCGGTGTAATGCCTATGAGGGATGAACACAAACTTCGCTTCTTCTCTCAATCTCATCCTTTGGAGGTTTGGCAATAGACGGACGCGTTGGCCTATACATATTGAGAAATCCACTGAGTTGGAGGGTAGGATGAGATCGATGTCCACGACTGATGGACAGGAGTCAAGACATTGGAAGCAATCGTCCATTGAGGTGAACGAGACGTGAAGTTCCTGAACATTTTGCAGGGTAACGGGGCTGGTACATAGGAGTCGGGCGTCGGTAGGGAGTCTGAGCGCTCTAAGTCGGGGACATAATGATACATGAGCCAGCTGTGGATTCTGCCTGCCGGCTTCGCAAAAGTCCACAAACAGTCCTTCTAAGCACGGGGCTCCGGTGGACAGTACTTGCCAAAGTGGGGCACCGCAAGCGGCTGGGATGTGCAGCCGGATGCTTTTCCATCGCCGCACATGGGGTAAGATCTTTGCGATGACGGTATCAACGCCAGTCACCACACCCGGACCATGCTTCTTCGAGCCTTGAAAAAGGATAGTAATGGATAACGGGCAGTTTCCCGATCGCTTGATCCACAGCTCGAGTTGACGGGCATGGACTTGGAACGGTACGTCTGGATCTACGAGTGAACCGACGCGGAGGGCTGACCACAGTAATGGACTTCCAAGAACGATTGTTCGCCAAGTTCGACATACTTGGCTTACGTTCAATGGAGTTTCGTCCAAGGATGAGCAAGGTCCGTAAATATTGTCCTCAAGACTTTCGATAAAAATTTGATGGAGGACATCTGGAGTGAGACGATCGGTGTAACATTTCTTTGTGCGAAATCGCTTGAAGGGCCAGCGTGGAAATCGAATCGAAAGTGGACGTCTCATTGCGATGCTCTCGAGAGGTCGGAAAGTTTCAACGCAACTTGAACACGCTGCCTTGCATCCGCCGGCAATCTGCGAGCGCTCGAGAACCTACGATAGGAAAACGTGTTTGTTTCTGACCGTAATTTCGACACCCATCTTGGATAACTTGATTGTGAAACCGCTGGAACTTGTGACGCAGGTTATTTCCCATGGTGGCTTAGACCTTTCTTTGAGGAATTCTTCTCGTGGTCCCAGCAGAACTTATTCTACGCCGCGCAGAATCCGTTCGACAAAGGAGAGAGTCGAAGTGACACGTTTTTTTTTGCACAGCCACACACTTGAACTGCCATTACGGTTGCCACGTGGGCGATTTTAATCCTGCTCGCCATCATGGACATCCGCCAGAGTCTGTCAATGACAGGAAGAGTCACGCTCCGCACGGTCAGCATGCACACAACAGGCGAGGTTTGCCCATGACACTCTATGCTTTCATTCGAATATCTCAAACTTTGACGTCATGTGTCTTCCTTCGATCTTTTCTTTGGGATTCCTTCATCGGTATGAATGATCACGCTGGGACATATCATACGATGACTACGCCGAAAGCCGACTAGAATCATCGTGAGCGGATACCCCTCACTCGAAGGGACGTCGCTCTTGGAGAAGAGACAGTTCGCTCGGGAGAAGTGTGATCACATTCGAAGAATGTTGGTATGGCTTTGTCGATCGACAAAAACACACTTATCTGATTCATCCACAGTCTGATGCATGAGCCGAGAGGCCATCGTGATATGTATGGCGCGATTCTGGTTCAAGATACGGAATACGTGAGGAGTGGGGATGCGGATATCGGCGTTCTCTTCATACACAATGGTACGTAACGCAGGCTATCTACATCACCATTCCCTACCCAAACTCACTGCTAGAACCCTTGTGTAGATGGATATTCAACCATGTGCGGTCACGCAACCATCGCTCTGGGGCGATTCCTAATCGATACACACACTCCCAACCTGTTCCCAAATCGCGAAAAGCTCCGCTACTCCGCTACCGCAAAAGAAACGTATCTGAACCTTCATGCGCCATGTGGGGTCGTCAGAGTGGCCGTACCGTCCCTTCACGATGGTTCCACGACCAAATCGGATCCATCTCGTCCAGTTTCGTTCCTGTCCGTACCTTCATTCGCAGTTGCTATCAACTTGTCGCTCAAGATACCTGAAAAATATCATTGGCCTGAACTCTCAGCGAAACATCTACTCGGGGATGCTCCCCAGAACGCTCTTCGTTCTTCGGATTCGACGTCGCTCCCCAGCGTTACGATTGACATCGCGTACGGAGGCGCGTTCTACGCCATCGTCTCCGCATCGGAACTTGGGTTCCCGCCCCCGACGTTGGAGATTAGTGGCGAAAAGGACAAGAAGGAGAAGAGATACGATCGCCAAGCGATCGACGCACTCGATCACGCGACGATGCTTCTGAAACGGTACATCCAAGACACTCCTGAACTCGCCAAGTTGTTGACACATCCGACGGCACCTCAGATGGAGTTTCTTTATGGTGTTACAGTGGTCGACGATTATCTACCGAGCTCAGGTCCAGAATCTGTGGGAATCATGGACAATGCGGATCGACCGATGGCGGGATCGGATGTGAACATCTGCTTCTTCGCGAACCAGCAACTCGATCGCTCGCCTACGGGGTCGTGTGTCTCTGCGCGCGTCGCTCTCGCCGTAGCGAAAAGAGAGCTGAAGGTCGGTGAAAGTTGGGAGTACCATTCTGTTGTTAGCGCGGAAGCTGACCGTCACTCGGAGCGGGGGGGTCGAGAAGGTGCTTTTGTGGGAACAGCGGTTGAACATGTTAGGTTGGGTTGGGGCAAGCAAGGCGATGTTGGTCTTAATGCCGTCGTTGTCAAAGTTGAAGGGAAGGCGTGGTATATCGGGAGCGAGACTTTCGTCGTGGAGGAAGGTGATCTTCTTGGCGAGGGATTTGTGGTTGGATAACTCTTCTGGCGAGTAGGCTTTACCTTGAGTATTGTTCTTCGAACACGACACCAATCCTTACTGTGAATTTGAACGCCGAATACGCAGACTACTTTGGGTATGTGCGGCGTTATCGGCGTTACGCTCAAACACGTGAAAACCTCGATTTGGCGCATCGCACATCGCTGTTGTCAAGTAGCCGATGCACTCACTGTCTTATAATTAAAAGCATGCCCGCGCCGAGCTCAAGTTAACTTTAAGAGGCGCAGCAAGCGGTGTCCCGAGCGCTCACTTTCTTTCCATCACTTTCTATCGACGACAATGACCCATGACCCAGAAGATGTCTCTCACATCGCGGGCAACGCCTCAGACGATCTTAAAGGACACGTTTTGGCTATGCAACGGTTGTTCATGGGAGATGGGACGGCGTTTGGTGATAGCATTGGTAGGAGGGTGAAGGTGGCCGAGGTGAGCGTGCGGAAGAAGGCGGATGAGCCGGAGAAGTTGGAGGGACGGGTTGTGTGTGAGATTATCGTTACGAAAGGTGAGGTTTCTCCTGTTTGGCTAGTTGCGACGTTTTCCTGAATATAGATGACAGATATGGTGAATGGAGGAGGCAACATTCATGGAGCGTGTTCCGCATATTTAGTAGATTTGTACGCCGGCGTCCCTTATCGACTCTCGGCATACACTCAAGTGATTCGCCAATTTCCAGATGTTCTTTACTACCGCTTTGCGCATTGAGCCTTGCGACTAGCGGCTCTGGTAGCGGTGGCGTATCACAGGCAATCAACATGTTGTACCATTCACCTGCGAGGATGTACGTATTCCATTGTGTCATTCCATACCTCTGACTTTTCGTCTTGTCAGTGGAGATCATCTCCGTATGATAAGTACGACACTAACGATCGGAACAAGGATATCATCTTCACGCTGTGAGGTACGTTCCCCCGATTTTCACGACGCCCGGACGGACATACACCATCTTACTACGTCCATTCCAGATATGGAATGTAAATCATCATAGACTTGTTGCATCTGGAGTGCAAGTCAAGATGGAGCCATCAATATCGAAATTATAAACTACGTCAAATTCGTATGTTAAATATAGCGAAGACGATTTAATTGATCTGCCGGAATCTATTCCTCACGTTGCGGTTCATGTCCCGTTCGATCCATTTTGAGCAATCGGCACCGATATTCTCTCCAGAATCGCACACACCGATAAAAAAATTCACTTTACGTCCCAGCGACGACATCCGAGTTAATCGAACAATGCCATACTAACCAGTAATCCTTATTCCCTCGTGCGGCCGCCATCAATATCATTCCGACCGGCCATGCATCAACGTGTGGCGCGTTTCCAAGCATATGGAATCCAACTGTGGCAGAAGGCGTTCTGCGTACAAATATTTGCGAAGACTCAGGATGATATTACAGCCCCCGATGGGTTGAGCACCCGGCGTAACCGGGAGGACTTCAGAAAATGCTAGCCGTACTGCAGGCGTCAATGCTGCTATTACGAATCCCCAGGAGGCGAAGCCATTTACATGTTCGTGGATCCACAGACACCCACGGATCTATTTTCGTTTCATGCCAAATTATGACAGCATCACATCTGGCAAAACATTTCTACAGCTCGATCGATTCTGTTGCATCCGTAGCAT
Organism: Rickenella mellea; assembly: GCA_004355085.1. Classification (NCBI taxonomy): domain Eukaryota; kingdom Fungi; phylum Basidiomycota; class Agaricomycetes; order Hymenochaetales; family Rickenellaceae; genus Rickenella; species Rickenella mellea. The sequence continues at coordinate 163,136 of ML170206.1, forward strand.
TTTGCGGAGTCAACTCATCCACCAGCGTGGGCCTCCCCGCAATGCGGACGCCGATGCCACTGTTCGATTGCCAGCGCGTCGGCGCCAACTGCGCTTGAGAAGAAAACTTCCGAAGACTCAGAACGATATTGCTAGCTCCTATGGATTGTGCAGCGAGTAGTGCATTTGAAACGGATATGGCGAGGATGCCTCGTTGTGCCGAGAGGGTTGTGGCTAAGAGAACATTTGCGAAGCTAATCCCTGCGGTGCAGTTTTCAACCCGGGACGCAGAGAAATATAAGGAAGGGTTAATACCAAAGATAACGGTGTAATAAATAGTTCCTAGGTAAGTCAACAACTTTCAGTATATCTGCTCTAGAAATTGGGAATAATTATCACCATCTCGAAGAAGAATGTTTAGGATTCGTGCCCTAAATTTTCGATCTGTGGCAATATTAGTGTCAAACGTGATGGGTTTAGATTTGATGCGGATAGAGACCACTATCTCCTCACCAGTCATGATTGCTTTAGATAAGATGAGGAGGAACATGACACCGTCGAAAAACATCAGTGTGCCGAAGGCCCATTTGCTCAGCGTCAGAGATTCGGTAAGAACCACATCGCTGTAACACTCGTGTAAGGCATCTATGCTGTAGAGGAATAAGTCCCGTCTCGTGAAACATTTTGGCGAAAAACGAACAGTGGGTTCCGAATGACTAAGGAACGAGCAGAATCAAGTCAGCTAGATTGAAATAATGAGAGAAATCTATCACATACAATGATTCGTCTTAGTCAGTTTAATACTGCAGACGATTATCGTGATATAATAGCCCTTCAACCATAAGTTAAGCGGTTGATTTTGGGAAGGGTATTCGCTCGGGTCACTCACGGAAGCACATAATAACAGTAGCGCGGCAACTCTTCGGTCACGATGCCATACAGCGAACGTTCGGAGTGACAAAATGACTGACAATTATGTCTTTTAACCAATGTCCGATGCAATAATGAGGATTTCGTACTTTGGATGGGAACTTGGACCAACCAAAGACCCCTGCGTCATTTAAAGTCAGATCCTCCATTTTGCATGTGGTGGGAAAGCGCATACCATGTCTCCAAATAACTTACACCTACGCAGCTATAAAATATTTTGTTATCCAAGCTCACGCGTGAGTAATTGAGGCTCCCACAACTGGCGTCAAATCAAAATCAGGCACGGCCATGGTCAAACATGATTTGAAACGCACGTTAAACATAGACCCGCTGAAACCAACATTATCTCCATTTGGGATGAGCTAAAGTTTGGAAACATTCGAAAATTGTACGGAACTTACATATCATCCAAGAAATGATGACACCAAGAGGAGGGTAACGTCCGGCCAAATAAAGAATTTTACCGCCGCTCCATGGTGCGCGCCAGATATAATCGAGCTGTAACAAATCTCCTTCAAATGCCCACAGGTTGGATGAGAGAATGGCGTTACCTCCCTTGATGAACGAAGGACATTTAGTGGAACTGGGTTAGGCGAAGACCAGGAATACGCACTCCGGAAACGACAGCACAATATCGTAGATCAAGGCGGCTATGGACGACACTGGGATCGTCACGACGTTAGCTGGAGATGTACAAGGAGCATCGAACGACATACACGACAACATCTACTGAATATGAGCGGTTTTTCATATCGTAGAATTCGAAATTCACGTACCCGTGCTGTTCGAAGATCACGGAGGAATGTTAGAAGCTGGGAGATCTGTTCACTCATGCTTGACATAGGATTCTGAAGATCGAAAGCCGGTCACTGAATGGAAAGGTGTGGAAACCGTACGGAGGTGTGAACTTACGCAAAAGATATGGAATGGCAAACTACAGGTCGTTCTAGCATATAGCAAACCATTCGCATGTTGCTTATATCTCAGTCTTTCTGCTGATAAACCGCCATCGAGTTTCCGGAGGCTGGATGGGGATTCGGCAAAAGATGCCGCATCGTATGTCGGCGCGTATGTGACACGCCACCAAACCCGACGTAATTCTGCTGACCAGTTGGAGTTCGGATGCAATACATCGGCGATGCAACTTCAAATCAAACGACAGACTGAATCCCGCCGCCCAGTCGCCGGACAGATCGTTGGTCTCGGTTTCTCATGGTGCATCGGTCCGGTCCCGCAGCCATTCTGACGCGCCATAGACGATACACTCTCAGCTTCATACGATATGAGCGATATGCATGTGAATGGTGAAGATCGAGCAAGGTCCAATTGAGCGTGAGTGAGGAGGTCTGAAGGACACTCGGAATGGATATGGTCAGCGTCAAATCATGAGGCAGATCGTGGCTATCTTCGTGCGTTGGTGTCAGACATCAATTTCCAGTGTTGTACTGACAGTGTTTTTCCGAAGGAACCAGGCGCGACTAGGTGGTGGTTGGCAAATGAAGATGACGTGTCATTGCTTCCGGACCCTGACATGATGCGGCCCGGTGAACGCCGACTCAAGGGACAAACAATGACGTCAATTTGGGACGACCACCGTAACAAAATCAGAGCAAAAATTATAGCACATGAGAACAACTTTACATTGGAACACGGTAACAGATTGAAAGGAGATGCTCAGAGAGGATCCTAGCCAAGTGAAGCACTACTTAGCACCCCTTCGTGTTTTGTTCACTTTGTAGTAAACAAATGCAGTCAAAGCGCAGAAGAGGGCGGAAACACCCAGAAGGATCACCGTAATCTGAGCCCGTACGGAGAATTTGCCGTTGCCGAAGAAGTAAGCATGTATGAAAGCATATAGCAGCGCGTAAAGGGACCTTTCAAGTCCTGGCCTGAGTCGTGTCGTCAAAAATTGAAGGAGGGAAAGAGAAACGACCATACAGGAACAAATTAGTCACGAGCCATATTTTGTCGTGCCTCCTTCGCCACCATAGGCATGCCACACCTATTATCCCAATGACACTTGTTCCCCCCCCAATGACCAAACTGCAAATAAGCTCAGGAATGGGTACAGCATTGTCGATTAATGTTCTCGATGTTCGGTTCGGGTTCGGTTCAGGTGATTTTTGTTGAACCCGAACCTGAACGGTTCGGAAAACTGAGCCAGTAGCTGAACCTGAACCTGAACCGCTTGCGAACCGTGGTTCGGGCCGGTTCACGTTCGGTTCACGTTCGAACCGGGTTCGAACTTGATTTTGGCCGAAACCAAGGAGAACAGATGTCTACCATGAAAACCCACCAAAATATTATTTGTAACCATCTCTCACCTGTCTGTTCTATTCCCACCTCTTCGTCCCCAATCTGCACATTTTTCGACGGGGCGCACATCATTTGAGTGATTCTTGGTCATCATGATGGCATCAAATATTAAGGTTAGCTTAAGGTTTTATGGCAATTTTGGCCTGGTTCTCGGAGGAAACAGTCTATCTACAAAGCTAAGTGTAAATGTGTTTGATTTACGGATGTGTTTGGTGATATTTCCAACGATTCCCCGTGGTTCGGTAGCGGGAAGGTTCACGGTTCAGTTCAGGTTCGAACCGGTTCAGCAATTGACAGAAGGCAACGAACCCCGAACCGAACCAAGCTCAACGTCCGTTGAACCGAACCTTGAACCGACCCGAACCGCGGTTCGGTTCAGAGGTCGAACCGGGTTCATCGAGGTTCGAACCGAACATCGAGAACATTATTGTCGATCCTATCATGTGAATGTACGCACAAGGGGACATTGATGACGTATGAGAGAGCGGCTCGGCCTTCCGGACTGAGAGAGTTGCCCAACATCTCATCCGCAACCGCTTTCAATATGTGAGGGATGGTTATCAGGCTAACAAAGACAAGTGCCACAAATAGTTTGGCTAGGCTTTTTTCGAGTTGATAGTGATTCATGATATGTGGCTCATCCAAGAACAAGGCCAATCGAATGCGCTGGTCTTGACTGGCTGTGAAAACCATGCACATGACGACGAACGCCCAAGTAAGCCTTTCAAGGTGTCGTATACGCGATTTCAAGCCCGTGGGGTCTGCGCCTTCAGACGCGGAATGGATTTCTGCTAGTGTGTCAGGTTTCTGGTATTGCTAGAAAGATGGAACGTACTGACTGTCCATGGCACTCTTTTTACGACTGTTTCGGCTCGAGAAACGTTCCCAGAGGCGTGCATATCTCCCATGCTTGATAAAGTACACACGCTTGCGCTCGAGATCCTCCCCTGACTCGGAGACAACATCGGACGTCGCCTGGAGACTTGGGTATGATCTCGAGTCCGGTGTTAGTTGACTCATAGTTCACGCATCCAAGAGGTACTGTGCCCTGTTTTAAGCAAGTAATGGACCATGCGGTTGTTCAAACGCGCAGCATTTAGGGACCACAATATTCATCCGATGTATTAGAGTTCAGTCGTAAACTCACCATGCCAAGGATTTTAAATGCCAGACAGTGCGGTATCTCGGTTCTTCATGGCCAATATTTGCGTTACGATTGGCTGCATATCCTTAAGGCGGGTAGGAACGTGTTAGGGCATTACGAACTTTTGCATCTTAGGCGCCGCCTTCACCGCAAAGCGGTAGACACCCCGTTTTCATATGACAGCATCATGGCGATTGCCGATATCTCGAGGCGAGTTGGCCGACCGTATAAGCTTGAAAGATACATCGACGTCCGCACACCCATTCCACTCGAACTAAGTGATGACATATTCCTCAGACAACTTCCAGCTCGTTCCACAATCCCTTACTCCCATTAGGCTCAAGAACGAGAGACCATGCAACAAATGCCCAGAAGCCCCTCGAAGCGTGAGTAGGCATCACGCAAGTTGCAACGTCCTTACTACATCTTTAACAGTGCACCACATCGCCGTATACTGTTGATTGCTGCAAGAAATGTAAAGAGCAATCTCAGGTGTGCGTCCCGAATCGCTTCAAGGGACGTAAAGATCGATCTCAGGTGTGTGTCGTACTCACGTCGGCGGCCACGATAACTTACTCGACTTCAGACGGCCATCATGGCATTGGTTCAGCTCAGTGAACGCGTTATCGCGATTGATGATAGTTGGAAAGTCGTACCATTTGTGGGTGGATCACTCCTAACGCTGGCCGAATATCTGGAGGCGGTATCGGCATCTCCGTGGGCGATTCATCAGATTGAAGAGTACCTTGCCGCTCTATCCACATCTCTCCTTCTGTTGGGGTTTTCCACGTTGTCAATAACGTCATGTTCCCTTACCCCGAAAGAGGCACGTTCGTCTGCGGGACTCATGGCAGCGATTGTGGAATACGGGCCTTATATGTGTGTAGCTCTTACTCGAGATAATCTCGTAAGTGAATTTGACTGTCGCGCCGCAGGAAAAGTGTGGTTGAAGCCATATGTATTACTGGAACTTTGGGAATTCTCTACACCTGGCATCGGCGAAAAGGACAACCCAATTGGCTCGTGAACCACCTCTTCTAGTGAGCTTTATTTTCTCGCTTTCTCGCCTTGTGATTATCAACATTTCTAGTCCCGGATTTCTAAATTCCATCGTTGGGGTGTTTTCGGCTGCTTTAGCCACCTCAGAACTTGCCACGACAAGAAATCATAGTCGTTTGGTGGATATCTCGGTGGCACCCCCAAGTGCCATACCAATGATTCCAGTTCCTCGGGACCTGAGGTATCCGTTGATCGTCACGGTTGTATCTGCTATAGTTTGGGGTTCACTAAGTTGTGTATATGGCTTCGGGAAATTTCCAAGCCAGGACTACATCATGCGAGACCTTGGCTCTGGCGACAACCTGTCCTACGATCATTGCCATAACTGCTGCAACAGCGTCGTAACTGAGGATACATGATGCGAAATAATTTTTTGGGGATGTAGGTCGTATGTATCCAATGCCAACGACACGCTGTTCCCGGTCACGGAAAAAATTGGTTGACATGAGCGTCACGTTTGCTTGCGTTCTTTTGATTTTTGTACTACCTTGATCTTTCTGTCTCACAATCCGATGTCGTCGACGTAGCTTTGCCATATGCACCATCTTAAATCCTCATTCAAACCCGATCGGAATCCAGTCAAGTTAAGGAATTAAAAATATGTGTGTGTGATCGAGATATATGGAGGTAATGTGCAATTTCGATGGTCTACTTATTATAGTCTTTTTCAGTTCTCGAACAAAATATTTTCGAGCTTAATGGACCTACGCGGAGATATAAATATTTATAAGCAAACGATCCAGAAGTACCCTTCCGATGCGATTCGCATTCGGTGGCGTTGCGGTGAGGAACTAGGTCACCATCATGTAAATGCCGATAATTTGGGACCACTGATGAAGCATCACCGAGAATTTCGTAGTGAAGAAAAAATATTATAATATTATGAACCTCAACCGGTGATTCCGACTACGCAGCCTTCAAGTTCTTCGAAGTACTCTCTTGTGACAGACCGACACCGAGCGTGGAAGAGAAATGAAATGATGGTTCAACTTTACGCTTGCAATTGAAATCACAAAGTACCAGTTTGTTCGACCTAGGCAAGTATTAATAGAGTATCATTTGGTGGCGAAACCAAGGGTTGACCGCAGTCTCAGATAGTCACATGTCACCTCATCGACTCGCAACAGTCCGCGTACAAGATGTTCGGGGCATTCACGACTTACCCACGCATCTGGTGCACACTGGCATACCTCTTTAAACGCCATCCAAAGCTGCCCCCTCCCGTCCACGAAATCCTAGCCAACCCCTCCTCCGTCCACCGACGGCACCCATACCGCTACCACCCCTCTCGAGGAAACAAACACCACCTCGACACCCCGCTCGCCTCCCTATACCGCCTATACGAGTTCTACATCGCAGACGACACCATCTCCTTCCGCAACGAGATCGAGTGGTTCTGGAACTGCCACACCTGGCCCGTGCACGCCATACCAGACCCGGCGGACACCAAGGACCCTTCGAGATACGCGATACTCGGTGGTCTGACGGAAATTATGTGCATGTCGTTCAATCGGCTTATCAATGAGGGACTTCCGAGGGACGCACCTGTGGTTATAGGCGATTTCGAGGAGCTGAAAGCGCGTCCGAAGGTGATTGAACGGCCGCCGGAATGGTTGGCGAACGTCAAGCCTTTGACGGAGAAGGTTTTTGTACCGAATGGAAAAGGTGAAGTTGTGAAGGAGGAGGAGGGATCCCCGGTGTTCAAGAAGTGGAATATTTTCATCGAGCATCCTCACCATTATTTTGTTTAGATAGTACCCTGTTATGTTTTTTGGCGAGTGTTTCGGAAAATCGGAATGGGGAAAGGCAAGGACCTCGTACACCGCTTCACCCAAACTTGGTCAAGCCACGGAATCTGGTCCGTCGCGTGGCAGCTATCGCCGATAAAGCCGACTTCCTCCTCCAACACTCAAAGATGTCGGTACAAAAGAACGGATTCGCATTGCTTTTATTTCATACAAAAATACCACCAATACTACCTCGGCATCTAATTCTGCTTCGCAAGAATACATCCTTTCGCCAACTTCGGTGTCCTTACAAACGATCTGGACCGACAAGATTTCCGTCAGGGATGTGAGACGACATGACACGAGGTGAAGTGGGATGAAGTGAGGTAGTGTGACATACCGACGTTCCCGAGATCAGCGCACGCCTCCTTGACGCGCACCGCGAGCGTCTTCTCGCCCTCGCGCACCCACACGCGCGGGTCGTAGTACTAAAAAAAAACCCAAACCCATCATCAGCTACAACACTAACGACACCATCCTGAACCAAAGACGAGCAGTGAGAGGGATGGGGGTGAGGACGAGGGACGTACCTTCTTGTTGGGCTTATCGGCGCCATCGGGGTTACCGACCTGCGTCTGCAGGTATCCGTGTTTGTTTTGTACGAAGTCCTACGTGAACGACGGACAATTTAGTGACCCCGGATCGGATGGGGGGGAGGGATATGAGAAGTGGGTGGGGTACGCACCCTGATACCGGCGAGGTAGGCGAATTGCGTGTCTGGTGGGAGGTGAAGATGGATGGTTAGATTGGTGGACCGAGGGGGGTAGGGAGAGGTGGGAAGGGGAGCGGTAGGAAGGGAGGTGGCTTACCGGTGTCGACGTTCATCTTGACGACGCCGTGCCCTACGGCCGTCTTGATCTCCTCCTTCGTCGACCCAGATCCACCATGGAACACGAGGAACCTTCGAACGTCATTAAGCATAAACAGCAAGACACGACGAAGGCAAAGGCAAAGACTCCTCACAAAGGCTTCTTCCTCCCCCCACCCAACTTCTCCTCCGCATACACCTGATGCTTCCCCAGCAACTCCGGATGCAGCTTCACATTCCCCGGCTTATACACGCCATGCACATTCCCAAACGCCGCCGCGATACTAAAGTTCTCCCCCACCTTGCTCAGCGCGCTATACACATCCCAGATATCCTCCGGCTGCGTATACAGCTTCGAGTTGTCCACGCCGGTATTGTCGACGCCGTCCTCCTCGCCGCCCGTGATCCCGATCTCCATCTCGAGCCATAAACCGAGCGGCGCCATGCGCTTGAAGTAGGTGACGCAGGTGGCGATGTTGGCGTCCTTGGGCTCCTCGGAGAGGTCGAGCATGTGTGAGGAGAAGAGCGGCTCTTGGTGGGCTTTGAAGTAGGCTTCGTCTGCGTCGAGCATGCCGTCGAACCACGGGAGGAGCTTTTCTGCGCAGTGATCGGAGTGCAGGATTACGGGGCTGGTAAGGTAGATTGGGGAAGTTAGCTTCCGGATCAGGATTTTGGGGAGGTGAAGGTGAAAAGTGGGATGGGGTTGGGGGTTGGGGGGTTAGACGTACACGCCATATGCTTTCGAGACGGTGCGGATGTGGTGCGCCGCCGCGACCGCACCGGTGATAGAGGCTTGCTGCTTATCATTCGCTAACCCCTTCCCAGCGAAGTACGCAGCTCCGCCTTGCGATACCTGCAGGATGATCGGAGCCTTGATGTCTCTGTCGAAGTGAAGCACGACGTAAACCATGAGCTTTATTTGATACTGAGACAAATGTCGACGCCACTAACCTCGCAGCTTCGAGAACGGCGTTGGCTGTCGATGACGAAGTTACGTTCTATCCGTACGTACGACCGGGTTAACGCGACTTTGTATGCGACGGAACTGAATGCATACTCACGATCGCCTATAATTGGCCGAGCGTACACGGTTAGCAAATGATGGTGTACGCATTATGCTTGGCTTGCTCACGGGTATAGCAAACTGTGTACATCGTCAGGACGGAGCTTGTGATGAGGAAAGCGATGCACGCACCTGGTGCTCCTTCGCGTACTCGAAGACCTTGCGGACGTTGTCGCCGGTCAACACGCCAGCCTGCATATCGTCTCAGCTATCGCGTCTCCATCGATAGGTTAGGGAGACGTTCTACGCACCGGAACGATGTCGAGGATGCCCATGGTCGAGTGTTGGTGTGGTGGGAAGGGGTGGAAAGGATGGGGAGATGGTGGTCGGTTCAGAGAAAGTTAGGTTGAGCGGACGAGTGTTCTTTAAGTCCTCACAGAACCCCGAATGGTCGCAGAGACCTCGGTCACCCCTTGTGATGTCACCCTCTAACGTCTCAACTGAAAAGTCTGTCTGTATCATGGAACGTCTAACTCAAAGTCCACTCGCTAGATACACAACAAGGAGTCAAAGTTGCTCATAGCGCGAATACTAGCCCTGGTGTGTGCGGGGTCTGGATGCATATTGCCACACATCCACCTCTTCCGGTGCGGACCGCCGCAACAGCCCACAGTTTGAGCGCTTAGCAAAATGAATTCGCTTCATCGGAATCTTTCGGCAACATCTGAAGTGATTCGGGCGAACGCGGAGGATGGCTATTGTGCGCATCGGCCACGGCCCGTCGTACCCTGTGCGTTGCTGACCTCCATAAAACCGTACTGAAGTGCTAAGGGTTTTCAGAGGCCTCAGAAAAGCCGATGCATGATTATTGGAATTTGTGGGAGTTCATTTTGTAGCGGAGCCGTAGTGGAGTCACACTTCTTTGATCGCAGTCCTTTGTTGACTTGCCGCTCGGACTCTCCTTGCACGAAAACCTCGATGACCTCCGAAACGCCAACTCCCAGCACACCATCTCTCCCAGTGAAATGGCCCGAGAACGCAGTGTTGCAACAGTTCACAGGCAGTTGTCACTGCAAGAAGTTCGCCTTCACGTTCCAGCACCCGTCTCTTGATACCGTCCCCGTCGTTTCGTGCAACTGCAGCATCTGCACGCAGCGTGGATATCTTGTCATGTCAGTGTAAATCCCAATAGAATGACATAACATCAATCTAATTGGACGCAATTATCACTACAGTTACGTCCCAACGGAATACTTCACAGTCGTCGAGGGATCCATGGACGCTCTCCCATCGTACTCATTCGGAAGGGAGCGAGTCGTTCATAGATTTTACCCCAATTGCGGGTCTGGTGTTTCGTGGAGTGGGAAAACGGTCGTTGCGGTGAACCTGTGTAGTGTGGAAGGCGTAGATTTTACGAGACTCACGCTGCTGCGTTTGGATGGGGCGAACACATAATTGGGGTAGGACTGGATTGGATTGAAACTCGGGTGATTTCACTCGACTTTTGAGTCCTTTCCTTCTGAGTCTAGCACTATATCTTTGATTCAGACGTTCGCCTAGTAATGATGAACATATTGTGTCGCATGGACCTCCAATTTGTCTACCTGTTCGGCGACAGGGATGGCTCCTGAAGCAGGAATACCGAATAGATCGAATTGCGACTTTGTCTTGATCGTAGACTTACAGCACGAAACTTGTGAATCGTATCGGGAAGAGTGACCGTTTCTTCCACACTTGTCCCCAAACCATGGGATCTAACCAACAGCCTAGTGTAGCAATCCTGCATGTTTTCCACGCGCAGTTCGAAAGCCTTGCGGAGACCCCAGCTCTGGATACTCGTGGTTTTCGCCAAACGAAATTTATTTGGACAAATTATATATGTGTGTGGCCAACGAGACAAAGGACGAGAATGAAGAAGATTCTGTAGTAGTACAGCAGTTAACCGAGGAACAGCCGTCAACGCGGCAAATAGGCACGCTATAGCAAAATTTGCGGGACATCAGAAGACACCGACTCGACCATTGAATTAGGTAGAAACTAAAGACGTGGTATCTGGGCTGAGCTACCACATCAATGGTCTTTACCTAATTCTATAGTCAAGTCAGGGTTTCCTGACGGACTGTTTCCCGTCGGTACAATGATCCTGCACTTCATAGTCGTGGCTTGGAAATCCCATCAAACCGTACACGCAAGTGAGTGTACCCCAAACTACAGCGGATAAACCCGTGATGACCAGCGGATGATTGAGGGCCGGAAGAATGGGAAGGATTTGAATGGCGCTTGTTGATGCCGCTATGGAGGATTCGGAGGCGACTATCGCAGCCACAAACACCCCTACGATTGAATTCAGAAATCCAGGGCTATAAGTTGTCATAAGAAAAACGCCAGCGGACGAGAAAAAGTAGCTGACTAGAAGAGGTGGTTCACAAGCCAATTGGGTTGTCCCCTCCGCTTATGCCACATGTAACACATTCCCAGAGTTCCCGCGGCGCATATTGCTTCATCCACACTTTGTCTAAAGCGAGAAAGTCAAAACGAATTATGAGTTCGTCGGACGGAGAGAGACGCACAGATGGGGTCCTTGTTCCACAATCGTTGCCATGAGTCCCGTAGACGAATGCGTCCATTTCGGTGGGATGAAATATGTTATTAATGGCAATGTGGAAAAGCCAAACAAAAGGAAGGCGGTGGTTAGTTTTGCAAGATTTTCTTCGGTAGTGTGGACTCCCGGCCCTTCAGTGCAATTAACTGGGATTAATGTAAATGGGATGCAGATCTAACCGAAAAGTACTGAAGTAAGCATCAACCTCACGTGATTACCTCACACGCTTACATCCGTCCCTCTAAACTCAGTGGGCACATTTTCCTGGAATTCATCTGCGGTATTCCGCTGGGGACGAAGTTAACCACCGAAAACGTCAATGAGAGAACGACACGGACCTGGAATGCGGTCTTCTGGAACCTGGAGCATTCGCAACGGTCGGACGCTCTCAACCAACACTGTTCATGATGTAGTATGGACGGTGTGGCTCTTGCATCCCATGCTAACTCACCTCTTGATGCTCCCTTGGACAATTTGCACACTGATTCAAGCGCATGGGACGAATTGACGCAAATACTGGGGTGATAGCGAGTTCTGACGATGCTTATAGGGTCGAAGAACTCGCCTCGTGATACCGGCAATCGCCATCGAGGCTGTGTCGCCGTCAGTGTAATAACGGGCTGTCCATAGCCTTGCGGTGCAGGTGGCGCCTATGGAAGCAAAAAGTTCGTAATGCTCTAACACATCTTGCTGCTTTTAGTGATATTAACCAACTGGAGCGCATAGATATGTCCGAAGCGCCGAAACCCGCACCATTTGGCGCCAAAACGCATGCTCGAAGGAAGATAGAAGACTAATACACAGGATTGCGCTCCCTAACTGCTGCGCTATTTGAAACCGCCCGCTGCTTCCTGGGCATTTTGAAACCGCCCGCTGCTTCCTTATAACCAAACAAACTAAAGGACACCACCTCTTGAACGCAGTTATGGACGGGCATTTGCAATCCTACGCTAGGGATGATGGTGTCTCCAAGCCATGCGAACCCGATGTTGTAAAGTTGAGTGATCTTATCCATCAAAAAATAGGTCTGTCCCTCTCTTCCGGGGCCATTTATGTCGCAGAGCTGACGCTCTCACATGTATAACCACAACGCCAACAGGAGCTCAGCTTGCGAAGTTGTCCATGCTATTAGGCTCTTCGCATGATTCCTTTTCCTATTCTCAGAGCAGTCGAAACGATCGTATTCCCGACAGTCCGCAAGGCGCGTCACCTCTTCGACCAGTAGACGATCCTCCCAGTTCAGTAGATCCAGCAATTCAACGCATGCATGTCCATTGATAATGACTAATGTCAGTTCTAGCGCGTGAACGCCGTTTACGGTGTGCCCAGTGCTCAGTTATGAACGCATTGCCCGATTTCCCGACAGATCAGGGTCAGCGAGATCTTGTTCAATGGGCAGAACAGGTGTTGCGTTCGGACGAAGAACACTTCTTGATTCCTTATCAACTCGAAACAAGCCTATCCAAACTTTTTGTGTCACTCGTCTTTGTCGGCCAGATAACATTTCCCCACATTGTCAGCACTGCTGTGGACGAGATGACGGACAATCCTCTTAGTCCTTATGGACAAGCTGACCTTTCATACTTCCTCAATCTCCCATTGTGCGTACTATGCATACCACATTGTCTATTCCGTGCTCACACCAAACTTCCTGTGCAGTTCTATTATCGGAGGAGTCGCAAGTGCGATTGGGAGTATTGGCGCGATTTCGCTGTGGTGGCGAAGGAGACATGGTAGAATGTGGCTCGTGACGAATTTGTTCCTGTAAGTGTGTCTCTATTTCCCTCCCGAAATTGTTCACACCAAAACCAGGCCAGGACTTGAAAGGTCCCTCTACGCGCTGCTATACGCTTTCATACGAGCTTACTTCACCGGCACCGGCAATTTCTCCGTACACGATCAGATTACGATGATCATTCTGGCTGTTTCCGTTCTCTTCTGTGCTTCTGCTGCATTTGTTTACTACAATGTGAACAAAAAGCGAAGGCGTGCTCAGTAGTGCATCACTTCATTCGTTCTGGATCGTCTTCCGGTATTTCTTTCTGTATTCTCGCTGACAAATTTAAACATGTTTCCACTTGGTAGTGTAGGGCCGATGCTTGCACGGTTCCTGTTCTTTCACTACATATGTATCAATGTAAAAAATTGTATGCCGCGCAGGCCGAGCTCGGTTCGGAACTCGGGAACAATGTGTTTCCTTTTATGATCGAAATCCGCGCCACCAGCGCCACAAGTAACAAAATGACGGTTGGTTCATTAGAAAAAGTTACTGGCTTATTACAAAATCATTACAAGTCCAAAAATGGCAGGAAGTTCCCATCTATTGGCGTAAAAAAATGTCCTCAAACTGCACGCCAGCGTGCCTAGAAAACGATCCTTCACTTCGTTCAGGAATCGTAATGTCCTGTACTTTTTCTCTGCATGTGTTATGACATACGGTCTTCTCGTTTTAAGTCGACATCATCCATCCCCCGTTCTTGGCCTCGAACGTCGGCGTTATCGGGCCGCACATGTCAGGGTCCAGAATGACGACATCAGCCTTCATCCAGGGTTTCTTTGGAAAAACACTGCGACTCCAAATTGGTGACTGACGCCAACTCACGAAGATGGCCTTGATCTGCGTCATGATTGGACACCGGGGACCATATCCATTCCGAGTGTCCTTCAGACTAACGGACCACACTCACGCTCAATAGGACCTTTCCCAATTCACAAACATACCACTGATATCGTATGAATGTGATAGCTTCTCGTCTATGGCGACTCGGAGTGATCACGCGATGGACCGATGCAGGATGAGAAACAGAACAAATATCCGTCCGGATTCCGGAACCTGGGCGGCAGGATTTGCCCCGTCGTTTGGTTTTACGTTGCGTTTTTCACCGATGTCTTGCATCCGGACTCCGGCTGGTCAAAATAATTACGCCGTACCAGACGCATCCACACAATACGTCGGGTTTGGTGGTGTGTCACATACGCGCCGATATACGAATGGTAGAGACCTCGGTCACCCCTTGTGATGTCACCTCTAACGTCACTCACAACTGTAAGTCTGTTGCTCCCAACTCTGTATCGCCGAACCTCCAAGTCAAAAGCTACCAGCAAGGTGCATAACGAAGAGTCAATCTTGCACATTAATTCAATTCACCAGGCGTCAGTCTACGGGGTCTGAAGGCGGCTGCTCGCGAAATCACAAGATTCGATATCCACCCCAATCCGGTGCGGACCGTTGCAAGCGCTTACCAGAATGCATCGGAATCTTTCAGTTTACATCTAAAGTGATTCGGGCAAATACGGAGGATGGCAACTCTGCATCTCTCTTGTGCTCAACCGCCGCGGCCCGCGACAATCCGTTGGGGTGTGAGTGCTCTGAGCAGCATTGTATATTAGAGTTCGATCACAAACCCATGAACTCAGCACAGGATTTCTAGGTGGCAAAGGATGTTATATACTGGGTGGTGCTTCGCGCAAGTTCTGTGGGTCCATCTTGGCCACCAATGACTGGGCGAATACATACGAACTCCTTGACATCCGCACATACTGTACCACGTAATCCGCAGGAGGGCTTGAGCTATTCCTCCAACAACTCGGAGAGTCTTTGCGCGAAAGGTCCCTCCATGGATGGCGACAACTTAAGCAATACTTCTACCATACTCGGTGTCGACATTCATTTGCAAACCGACCGCATCTTCAATGAATTTAGCATAAACAACCACGATCGCGGAAACAGCAACATGCAGCCATCACACCCCGCCATATACACTAAAGGTACAAGAAATGATCGTGTGTTTTCGAGGTGGTCTAAGGGTCATTCGCTGTCAGAGGTGAGACCGCACGCAACGATAGCCACGCCGTCCTCAAGACACCGTCAACAGTGTGACGTTGGTTCGCCCTACCCTTGGGATCGCAAGAGATTGTGCGGAGATAAGTCATCGACTGCTGGGGACAATTGGTCGCTAATCCAAGCAGGTTAGGTATTCGAAGTAATCGCGTGCTATTGACGCTTATTCCTGGTCAGCACATTTCACGAGCATATCCATCAACGATCAGGCCTTGGGTGAACTAGCACGTTGAATCTCTCTCGGGTCAATTCGCCAGCGAAACAAACCTTGCAATTCCATCCACCGCCTTCCTTTTGCTGGGCTTTTCCACATGGCCATTATTGACACAAATACACCCATTGTGCAAGCAAATGGACACATTCGACAACGGGTCTCATGGCAAGGATTGTGGAATACGGACGGTAATTGTACGTCTCTGTCGATCGAGATACTCGTAATCGATTTTGGACTCTCTCGCCGCAGACAAAGCCATACGCATTGCAGGGACTCTGGGACTGTGTTACATCTGGCGTCGATAACCCAATTGGCACGTGAACCACCTCTTCTAGTGAGCGAAATTTTACCACTCATCTGAATCTCGCTTATGTCCTTTACAGATCAGGATTTATGCTACGGGTGTTTTCAGATGCTTTAGTAACTCCCGAATTCGCCACGACAAGAAATACCAGTCGATTAGTGGTCACTTCTGCTCAGCTTCCGGCTCATTATATCTGCTGATCATCATGGATTTATCCGCCGTAGCTTTGGGTACAAACCAACTCGTGTATACGACTTGGTGAAATTCGCGATACACAACTATAAAGTACCGGTTTTGGACGGGACGAGAAACAGTACAGCATTCCTTGCACGACCTGCGTAGGTGTGAAGAATTTTTTATTCATTACATTCGACTAAACACATACATTACAGAGTTCGTGTCAAAGCTCCTCGGCATCCTTTTTTCACGGGTCATTGTGCTTTAAATCCAACCGACAGCCGAGGCCACTCGCGTGGTATGCAACGCGATGTGGATGTGCCACGTAGTCGGGTCTAGGAGGGTCCATACATCTAATAGCTTATTCGCCGAAATTAATTGGATCCTACATACAATTCATCGAGGAATACTCAATTGCTTTATTGGCTGTGGCGGTCCGCGGCGGTCCGCAATGTACTTTGACGACATTCCGCATACATAACTTCCACCAGACTGCACTAAAGTGATTCGGCGAATACTTTGGGGAAAGCGACGGGAACAAGCTGTTGCTATTGGGTTACGAGGATTACACGTAAATTGTAGCGGTGCCGTAGTTGAGTCACATTTCGTCGATCGCAGTAATTTGTTGACTTCCTATTCGGTCCTTGCATCAGAGCCTCGATGACCTCCGAAACGCCAACTCCCAACACTCCGTCTCTACCAGTGAAATGGCCCGAGAACGCAGTGTTGCAGCAGTTCACGGGCAGCTGCCACTGCAAGAAGTTCGTCTTTACATTCCAACACCCGTCTCTTGATACCATCCCGGTCGTTTCGTGCAACTGCAGTATCTGCACGCAGCGTGGATATATTGTCGTGTCAGTATAAACCCTTACTCTACGATATCACCCCAATCTCATTGGACTCGATTATCACTACAGTTACTTCACAGTTGTCGAGGGATCAATGGACGCTCTCACATCTTACTCATTCGGAAAGGAGCGAGTCGTTCATAGGTTTTGCCCAAATTGCGGATGTGGAGTTTTGGGGAGTGGGAAAACGGTCGTTGCAGTGAATCTGCGTAGTGTGGAAGGTGTGGATTTCACGAAACTAACGCTGTTTCGTTTGGATGGGGCTAGCACATGATTGGGGAAAGGTTGAAGCTCGCATGACTTCATTGATAATATAATTTGATCATTGAGTTCTGAGTTGACGGGGTCGTGAGCTTTTCATTTATTTCGATTTCAAAACATATAATTGTTGAGGACTACGCCACCCACGGGCAGGACCGGTACAAACCCAGGCGCGTTCAGTTACAATTTACAATTTCCTGACCCAAAAGTACACTCTTACAATCTCCTCAAATTTCCCAAATTTTGGTGTTAGGCGCGCGGCGGGTTTTGATAAGCTCTAGCATCGTCCCTAGAGCAATTAATCCAAAGCTTTGGGCACCAAACGGCGGCTCAAGGTCTCCCTCCCTTACAGCTTCCTCGGCGACGACCCAAGCAGCCCACGACCGCGAGAACTTTTTGTTCTCATTTGCCAATTGCTGTACGCCATCCTCCTCAACGTAGTGCCACCGCCATTCGTCGTCGTCATCTTCATCGAATTCTTCGCCGTTTGCTTGATTGCCATATCCCTGCAGTTCACGCCTTATCGCAGTCGTTAGTTCCTGGGTCTGTTGAGGAAAAAGGTTCGATTATTCGATGACTACAAATCGCCTCTATGCAAGCGTACCTGCAAATTCATTGCGGTGACTGCGTTGTCACGCTTCTTATGGTCTGCCCACTTTGCTTGTATAGTCCCACTGACTAGCTCGGCTTCTGTGAGATGATCGTCAGCGCGTTTAGAGATAGTATGTGTTTTCGCAATCGTAAAGAGCTGTTCGGAGTATGCTTCGAGGAGATGCCCCATCTCTTCTAGCAAAGTTTCACTTGGGAAAAAGCTGTCCTCGTCGAAACTAAGGCCACGAAGCACTTCGTACTGTAAGGAATATTCAATCTTTTGGCCATCGGTAAGATCACTGTTCATGGGAGCGAGAGGAGCTTCGACAAATGGAACTCTGCGGAATAAGATTCCTAAGATTCTCTTGCTTGGATAATATGCGTTCGACGTAGTCGGATCCGTCCCTTCTCCGGAGAGATAGTCCGGTTTCTCCCTGCCGGGTGGTTGGGGAAGGTTTTTAAATTCCACGCGAGTGCCTCGTTTCGGAAAATCAACAGCATGAGAGTTGAGCCCCGCGAGAGCCAAGCAGCTGCCGCATGCTGGGCCATTGGGATCTAAATCCGCTATCCTCATATGGAGGATGGAGATGTGTCCAACGAGATCGGACCTCATCTTGGGTATGATTCCTCAGTCGAGAACATAGCGCATGATATTAGTGAACTTACATAATCTACCACGAAGTCTACAACGTCCGCAACGGTGCAATCCCTCCCTTCGATGGTTTTATAAGGTAATCCAATGTAAGAACCTGGCGAAAAATCGGCGTCTTCCTTCGGGAAGAGCCGTTTCTAACAAGACATGAGACAGTTTCGGCATGGAAGAAATTCGACCGTACGTCAGTGATGAGGTTATATATGTCGCCATCGAGATCTCCTCCACCTAAGCATGACGGGAGACTCCGTTTGCCTCTGAAAGAAACCAGTAAGTTTTCGTGTGACAGATGATCGAAACTCGTGCATCCCATCGATTACCTGCAAGAGAACACGACAACATTGCGCAGGTGCTTCAGTTGATCACGTCGAACCGCTTTCACAAGCTGTACATCCCCAGGGTGAATCTGCGGGCTCCGAGTGATGAGAACATCTCCTTTAATTCCAAAAGTCACGTTATTGCGTTCGTCCACCACTGTCGCATAAATTTCGCCTTCATTCAAACAATCCCATTCATCCGCGACTCCAATCAAAGTATAACATCCTGGGATGGGTATCCGAGCGCGGTGCTTGAGCCCGCGTAACACATGAGTCATACCATATGTTATTGACGTGTTGATAAGGTGATGATGAAGACCATCTTCATCATCACCTAAGTCAAGGTTCAGTTCCTGCTGGATGGAATTAAATAACGATGGAAGTCTAAAGGAACCCCCAAGACCGTGTTGTGAGAATAGTGTGAATGAATGGGAGAACGAATCCCGAGCCCGTTGAACTGTTCGTATCGCTAAATCCTGAAGGTTTATGAATGTTTCATCAGGAACCCCGTGATGTTCAAGGAGTATAATCAGCGGCCGGTTTAAAAAGCATGGAATAGGTCTCAATGATGTACCCGTAATATGCAGAGTGCGACTTTCAGATTCGAATTTGACTTGGGAGGGACGTAGAAACAATACACTTCCGTCCTCTTTGAGCTCGGGGTCTTGCACAAGCATTCCCTTGGCCCCACCCAGACGAAACTGAAAGGCCGAAGGCGGTGCAGGAACATGCGTGAAACGTCTTCTGAGCAGCTGCATATGCCTCCACGTCTCCCGAGCCAGTGAAGGCGAAATACGGCTGACACCGTCCGTGAAAACAGAACCTCCACAGGCTATATCGTCATCTCGCTTGATAGTCTCAGCTGCTAGGGTCACCGTCGGATCTGATGTGGAAAAGGCTTGCGCCCAACGAGCCCCCAAAAGAGCTGGCCGAGAAGACAGGTTTGAAAAATCGCCCTGCGTTATGTCAATTCAAAACTCGTAGTCACCGAGGATTGCGAAAACATCTACGCACCAGTCGATCCCGAATTTTGGAGGCATTCCATCCTTTATCTTCAAATTCAAACGCGGTCACAAATAGGAATTTATATTCTTTCAATCCGCTCATGGAGTAACCGAGGAATTCGAAGAAGCGTCCGGCTATGTGGACACCATTTAGTAGGAATGGCTTGAAGCGACTATCTAGTAGCTTGTCAATGGATAAATTGTACTCTCGGCGCGGTTTGCAGCGTTGTTCGTCCTGAAAAGACACCTGAAGAAAGGAATGTGGGTTCTGGAATTGGTGTAGCACACTGTTTGTCTGGTCAGGCAACGGTCCTTCCAGTATCTGCATGGAAGGAGTGACGACGAGGTGATAAGTCTGGGTGACGGCTTGCGACGTAGGTGCAGATAGCCGGCTACGAGGCCGTGCAAGCTCAGCCAAATATGCGTTCCGTGCATTCGAAAGCAGTTCAGGTAGGGTATAGTCCTTCTTGTCTTCCTTGCGACCCCGTCTTCGGCGACTGGGCTTCCCGGGGCGATCCAGCTGAGAACGGAGAGACGGCATTGTAAAATTGTTTGTGAAATAGCGAAAAATTGCAGCCGCATCCTTCGGGTTCTGATGGAGCAAGTTGGCGGTACTTTCACGTAGCGTTTGTACAATTTCCAGAGGTTCCATTATTCCACTGTGTGTAGCTTTATCAACCTCGAAAGCGAGATCGAATGGCAATGTAGCCATATATTGGGTGAGTTTTGCCAAATTTTCTTCTGAATAAAGCGTACGGCGATCGAAGATAAATTCATGTCTGAGCGGATGCGGAGCGCCTATCCTTCTCCACCGTGCTTCAAATGTTTCAAGATCGCTCTCGTCACGAAACGTCAAGCAAAGTCCGCGCCACACGGTGGTCAGGCGAGCGCTACTGTCTAATGACGATATTCGATCAGGCAGAGGAGGATCTTGGAATTCGGAAAGAAAACTCGACTGAGCCTGATGTTGGAAAATGGGCGGCGTGTCGAAGTCCAAGAAAACGCGAGGGAATTGACCGAAGTAAGACGTACCCATCGCAATAACACCAGAAATTGGGTAGAGTAACGAGAACGACGAGATTGTGGTAGGTTCAAATTCCATCCACGAAAATAAATCTGCAAGTGACAACCCACTTGAAGGCGAAAAAGATCTCCTTGGCGTGTCGTTGAACTCCACCCGCAACTGGCGTAGTTCCATGTCGCATACGACCTTCGCATCTTCATTATCCACTTCAAGCTCTGCTGAGAACACGCCATCTCTGCAGTAGCGGCCGAATGCAAATGATGCGATTTGAATGGGCTGGGATCCCTGTCTCATCTTTTCCCTCCTCTCCCGTAAGACATCCGGATCGATCCAATTCGTTCCAGCCACCCTGGCAATGAGAGCCTTGTCCTGGTTCCTGGACACCGTGAATAAAATTGCTCTGCCTTTAACTGCGATTCCCATAGCCCCGAATGCGCGCAAGAATATGTAAGCAGTTTCCTCAGACGCAAATGTTAGAATGCCCATTCCTCTATGTGCCGTGCTCCGGTTTTTGGGAAAGAGGTGGACATGGAAGTTGGTTGGTGGTTCGAGGGGGAAAGGCGGACGGTGAATGTTCTTGGCGAGCGCGACCACAACGTCTTCCTCGGTCGCAGAGAAGGCCACGCTTCTCATGTATATTTGCATGTCGATGTAGACAATATCTGCTCGAGAGTGTTTAGGGGCGAAATTGGTAGCCCACAGTGCGGTATTCTAGGTTGCTGTTGACCGATGACTAGCTTCAGGATCGTAGTCAAGGGCAAGATCGATGGCGATGACGCAAAAGTAGCGTGGAACTGATATGGTTACGATAGAGCACATGTCCGCACAGCTGATCAACGTTAGCGCTGGTAACGAGCGCCCAAGTCCCACCTTGACGGGAGAAGCATTATGAGAGGGAATACCCGTTAACATCTCACCGGAACTTTATGTGAAGAGGCCCACGTTGAACCAATAAGACAAGAGAAGAAGGCTAGGTGTACTCCGCACCAGGGCGGATGTCTTTGACAAATATAGCCAACGATCCGATGCAGTCAGTTAAATGTGTGATGACAGAAAACCACTGCCATTCGAGATACAGAACGCAGCGGTCCCATCGCTTAGAGGTTGGTGGAAACGATTGAGAATTCTTGAATCGATAGCCAAGTCGTGAGTTTCGGGCTTCCGGCAAATGACTGGTGGAGGAACCGTTCGAAAATGCTGGGATATGGCGGCGGTGTTGGCCGAACTCCGACATCCGATGACGAGATACTGTTGCAGGGTACATCGCAAAGAATTAGATCCAAAAGTGAGGAAATAGTCGATGACAGGGCGAGAAAAGTGTGTGGTAGACGTTTTGACTCGCATAGGCTTCAATGGCTTTATTCGACAGAATTCTTTCCGTCAGAAGGCGGATGGCACGTAGAGCGAAAATTTCCATGTCCCATATCTTAGCCTGAGCACGAGCGCAGAAAAGCAAGCGCAGACGTCTGAATTCGCTGGAGTCATGAGTGGTGCGATGGTAAGATGTTTTGTTTTGGATGGAGAATTTCGAAGCTGACGCAAAGGGACCGTCGGGCTAAAGCCGGCGAAACTCAAATTTGCACTCCGATTAAATGTGGTTTGCCGAATGATTGCCTATTCTGGACATCACTCACAACCACAGTCAACGCAAAGAGCATTCGTGTTCAACAAATGTACCCTCAATCTCTCCGTGTTATTCGCGTATCTCTGGAAAGAATCGGAGGTGCGCGTGACCGCTAGTGAAAGCATCTTGATCCAGATGATGTCCCTTGAGCGGTCGCGAACAAGGCATCCCACCTGAATCGCGTCATGACCAAGCAATCCAACGGTTGAACACAATGGGGAGGCAGCCTTCGTCATAGGGACGTTGTAAGTCTTCATGGGTGTCTTTTCTATGGCTTTATTCCGGACATCTTCAACATCTGAATGTTCCGCGAAATTCGCACTCCCTGCAGTTGGATCTCAGGATTTTTGCACCTTTTTGCTGGCCCTCCCTGTAGCCCTACTTCGACTGAAGGACCTAGAGACACTCGTTCTTCACTATGATAGTCCGATTACACAAATTTCAAGAACTGTATTCATCGCGATGGTTCCTTGCCTTTCGACTCGCTGGCACCCTCCACCGTCGTGACCAATATTATTATTATGGAATGGCCGTTCCTTGCTGATTTTCGCCCTTGTGCTACATCACGCTTCGCATCTTCCTCAATGATCCTCCAACATAAAGATCCCCCTTTCAATTTCCCGCGACTGATCCCGACCGTAATCGCCCAAAATAGGAGATCATGTGTGCCGATCTGGTGATCCCAACGGCATTTTCGTCATGGACTACCCCGCACTGAGAAACTACCATAGCTATGACCCGAAGCATCGGTAAAACATGTTAGGGTTTGATTTGCCGTTTCTATCATAACACTTACTTTGTCCTACCAGATCGCAGCTAACAATTCCTGATAACTCACATGCAGCCGATCCCGCAAGCATCCCGCCAACCTTAAACTTCGGAAATCCGATCTTCTGCAGTTTGATGACAATATTACGAACCAATCTCACCTGAAGCTGAACTTCACAGTGTTCCCGACGTCGAACCGAAATGTTTTGCATTCAACATTTGTTCCGAATTCAAAATCTGACTATATCCACCGAAGCCACAATACAGGTGACCTTGTTTCGTCATTGATGTCATATATATGAATATGTTTACAATTCAGTGGGTACCTTCGGCAGCCCTGTCCACATTCGGTGTCGCAACTGACCTCAAAATGAAGAACATTTTCTTCGGTCACCCCAACAGATATGCCATTTGCTCGGATTTATCGTGCAACGACATACGCACCGGTCGATCCGCCTGCCGGTTGTCTAGTATAAAATGTAACCCCAGAGGACGATAATCCCTAACGCCAGATCTTGCTCGTCGTCGATATGAAACTCCTACTCTCCTACGTCTCGTTAGCTGCTTCGCTCATTTCTCTGGGCTCGGCCAGCTTCCCAGGGAGTGGGTTCACGAAAGGTGTCAACTGGGTACGTGCTTCTTCATTCAAGAATGGTCGGATGTCGTTTGATTCCTCGTCGAATATAGCCATGGGGAGGCGGCGGAGCGTATGGCCATTGGCTCTCGACAGAACTCCAACAAGGCTACGGCCCAAGCTACGTGTCGTCGGATACCACTAATGCCATGAGCGGCGCCCAACAAATTGGGGCGAAGTGGATGCGAATCTGGTTGTTCGAGTCTGGACAGGGATTAACGGTCGACGGGAACAGACATGTCACCGGTGTCCGATCAGACTTCTGGACCAACTTGGATAACGTGGTTAGCCAAGTAAGTCACCGTTGACCATGCGGTTGGGTATGTTTAACGTGCTGGACAACGAAGGCAAACTCACATGGGATCAAACTCTACCCAACCCTCTTCACCACCGCACCCGGCACAGGTGACATGACCAAAGTCGCAAACTGGTTCGTACGCGTATATTATTCAGATCTGCACTCATCCTTATCGTGCTTGTCGGCGTATAGGTTCACCGACTCGACAGCACAGTCGATGCTCTTGAACAATGTTATTCTTCCATTCGCAAGACGTTACAGTGGCAACGGTGCCATTGCTGCCATCCAACTGTACAACGAAATGAACGGTGAGATCTCCTGAGCGTCGATTCGTGAAACAAATTCAAATTGTTGCGGCTAGGCTTTACCAACTCATATTTCAACAACGTCCAAGTTACGAACGCTCAGGCTAAAACGTGGATCTCAGCTACCGTCAAAGCCATCAAAGGCGTCAACGGCAACTACAAAGTGTCCAACAGCCAGATTCTGATCAACGACCAGTACCACCCTGCGAGCTCAAGTAACAAGGACTATGTCGGTTAGTAGGACTGTGCACTTTCCCGATCCCATGGTTAAAGATACCTCATTCCATAGGAACCGGTCTTGATTTCTATGATATCCACTCATACTCGGACAAGTGAGTGAAAAATATTTCGTCATTGGTGATGTTTTGACGATGTTTCATATTCCAGCGGCTCTGGTGATTGTCCACCACAATTCAACCGCGAGCGTCCATCTGACATGTGAAAATCCGTTTCAGAGCTTCCCAAAGCCAGTACTTTCGGCCTCGATCAACCGGTACTCCTGGGCGAATTCGGCGAGTTAACTGGGGAAGGCGACGCTCACCAGTCCCAGGTTGTTAGCAACTTCATGAACGCCGCAAGGAACGGCGGATGGGCTGGCGCTCTTTGTGAGCTACTGTTTCTCTTGTTTCGGCGAACAATGTAATAACATGGCGATGAAATTCAGATTGGACACTCGGAAACATCGGAAACACCAACGGCATGAACTGCCCGGACTCGAAGCTTGTTCAATCACTATATAACTGCGAAGGCAAGGCAAGACAAGCCTGGACGACGTTCAAGAACTTCTAGTTCGATGGTAGTCAGAAATAGTGATCGTCTGTGTACTACCGCACGTTCATAAAATCTAACTCAATTTCTTGCAACCTATCGGGGAGTTCAGAGCGATACCGTGTATTCAGCAAATCTCCATGAAAAGCGACAATGATCCATCCCCATGACCCCCGTACCGAATTCGCTCCCGGTATCTATAAGCAAATATAGACGTCCCCATGTTGATAGGACCATATTATCTCTTTTTGATTCCTTTGTCATATCGCTTCTTCGGATTTCCTTAGAACATTTATGGACACACATCTCACCAAATGTCCAAAATGGTACTGGAAATTCGGATTTTTTTCTCTGAAACTCGCAGAGGTCAAGTTAAGTATACTTTAATTATATCAGAGCCTTTCATCCACGTACCACCGATTGCCTCCAGATCTTCAATTACCAAATCCCGACCATTGATTCACGGTGCCACGTGAGGATACGTGGGCTCACAAGACCGTGTGTTATCTACGAACCTCAACAGTCAGTATGACGGCACATTCTCAGGTTCGCTTTGATCATCATAATGTCGAAACGATCTTCGATCACTGCGGAATTCTGTGGGATAACTCTAACGACGAACATTCCCATAACCTTCGCTGCGTACCAAATATCCCATGCCTCATTAAAAACCCACATAAAAAGAGGACGATGAACGGAAATCCTTCCGTCCGACTTCGCATGGTCCTACTCAAAGCCGTTACTTGGCATTCCACCGCCTTGAGTACCCCTAGCAATGAGTGATCAGATTGCTTTGCTTGTCGATTCTGCTAGGGATCTTCGGACGTCGAGAGTCAGTGCAGTGAATCGATCAATGAATATAATCCCAATTTGTGAAACAGATGTTGTCTGGTGGGCAAATTCTGAGAAACTAGCTGTATCACACCCTTCAACTTTGCCCCAAAATTAGTCTCGTCCACCGTTGTGTTGGTGTACGACGCGATCTTGTCGTTCCCAAGGTAACATCCCGACATTCTTTGGTGAATTACTAATTCCATGAACTCTCAGCGAGGTAAGGATAGCGTCACTCGCCGCTCTTTCGATCACAATCGACGAACCTTTCTCAGCTTGAATGCATATGGACCAGTCCAAAGAGCACTGGCAAGATTTTATATCTGGCTGGACGCTACCCCCTACTTATCTTATCTATTCTCAACGAACTGTGTTCGCGAATTGAACTCTTCATCCTGTCATTTACCTCGCTGACTCGACCGTTTAGATACAATGGGATTCGGAGGCACTTTCATCACTGTCAGTTGACACCGATGCCACAAAACTGTTATGATGTGTTAACCCGTATTCAGTTGTTCGTCATATTTGTTCTCGGGAGATATTGATTCAACCGAATATTTTAGTTGCACCGTAATGTTGTATTTCAGAACCTGGTAAGCTATCCACGATTGTATATAAATTCCAAGGGAGCGGATCAACCAATATTTTAGGTCAATTTGGTTGTTTACCATTCCAATGCAAGGTAATTTTGCGAGTCTCCGTTTTGGCTCAGTCTAATGCATGTGATATGCCTATTCAGTCGTTCTGACTTTTCGAACGCTCGCGATCTGGGAGCGCAACGTCAATGTCGCGATACTATTGGCAGTCTCAGGAGTTGTAAGCGGGTACATTCATCACACTTTCATATTTGATCTCAACAGTATTGAAGACCTACAATCTTACAATTCTTGTGGGGACAGTGATAGAGACGAAAAACTTTCGCTGTCAGAAAATTGCCCGTGACGGTCAATTCACAAATATACTGACTTTGCCACACAGATAGACCTAATCCGACGTAGGTTTCACAATGACATGTTAACTTGGCAGGCATCGGTTATACTGTTCCCAGACTGGAGCCATTGCAAGATTGCTACAGCGGCATTATGGAGATCTCTTCAACTGTCGCGAAATTTGACTTTGGAGCATTGATGATTTTTGATTGTATTTTGTTTCTCCTCATCTTTATTCGAGCAATTCAAGAGGGTCGGTTTATTCGTCTCCTGAAATAATTGACGTTACATTCTAATGGTTTTCTTAGGCACGAAAACTCGAGCACGCGTCCTTGGCGTTCTGCTTCGCGATGGTACGGGTGATGTAAAATAAATTCAGAGTTGTCCGATCGCTGACATTGCGGCATTGGCCAGGTGCTGTCTATTTCACAGTTCTCTTCGGTCAGAACAATTATCATTACAAAGCTTCACTAACTCACTACCAAATATATGCAGTGCTGAGCGTCGTCAATCTTCTCCTTACTACGTTCCTTCCTTTGAAGCGAATAACACTCATGGGCTCCCTTGCCCCGGCACTGGTTACAGCACAGTCGATTGGCGCCAGTCACATCATTCTCAACCTTCGAAGTTATTTCAGTGAGATGCGACAGCCGTCCGAATTTCATAGCGGCATGTCATTTGCAGAAAGACCCACGATCTTGGATGAGCTCAGTTGGCAGAGGGGGCCGGACGACGCTTCTTAGGTTTCGATTATATCGCAGCCAACAAGTTATGCTGATGGGTGTGTTGTTGGCCTTGCATCCAGACTCTTTGGTCCTCTCGTGAAGGATCGCTTCCACGTGCAGTCCCTTCCTTAATTGATCCCCCTCGAGTTTCGCGATTTATATTGTAAGGAAACTGGATACGTGTATGGTAAAATTAAATCGCCGGAATGACAAACCATAGATTGTGACTGACCGGGGACTATCCTTGAGGAACAGCTAGGTAATAAACCAAATGCACATATCCTCTTTCAGGTGGACATTTTATGGGGTTTGCGCGATTTGGCACACACATTGGTCGGGCTAGAACAATGCATCGCCTCTGGTGAGTTCGGTCACTTCGGAGTTGCGCGGTAATATGAAGATACGTTAGGGCGGTAATTAAATGGAACAGTTTCTACAGATGTCGCGGTAACCCGAACAAAATACAAACGGATCCTCCATCATGATGATCGATGAGCGGGGTCCAGCCTCTCAATAAGATCTGCACTTTCGATCAGAGAACATGAAGGCACGAACTTGGTATACACCAGGGTCGACAGACGCATGTCCATCAAATCAATAGACTCTCACACTGGCAGTGAGTCACTTTGCAGGTTAGGAAATCTTGGGCGGAGATTTAGTACCAGAAAACATCTACTGCGGAAAGGCTTCCACGAACTAGTCCATATCCAAAACTCATGATCTGTGGTCTAAGTGCACAACCAGTGAGAGAGCTTGTATCGATCTTATAAGCGGAGCAAAGTGCGTGGACAAATTAGGCAGGCAGGAACGCCGCAGCACGTGGCTTCCCTTATCCTTGAACCATGTCAATCCCTGACAACGCAAGTCGCGGTTCCGACAAATCTGTCCTAGCCTCGTGGACGCGGAAATGATAAATAGCTGGACTGCCTCGCCTGACATCCCAACTGCGAACTTCACCGAGCCCACCGACTTCCAAAGCCTCTACACCCTGTCTACCGCATATGTCTACCACGACCGAGCCAGTTGCAGCTGAGAAGGTTGTCAAAGAGTACAAAGGCGGTTGCCATTGCAAGAAGTTCCAATTTGAATTCACCCACGAGGCATTGGATACGTCTCCGGTCATATCGTGCAACTGCACCATCTGCAACCAGCGCGGGTATCTCTTGATGTGAGTCTCCGTCGTGCCATCGTTTGCGCGTCTGCAATGCGTAACGTATAGCTGACTGGTTCGCGACGCGTAGATTCGTTCCCGCCGCAGACTTCAAGCCCACGGAAGGGTCGTTGGACGACTTAAGCAAGTACGAGTTTGGAAAGAAGCATTTGGTTCATAGGTTCTGCTCCAACTGCGGGTGTGGTGTCCTGTGCACTGGTGCGGGCACGGTTGCGGTCAACGCGCGCGCTATCGAGGGCTTGGATACTGATAAGTTGACGTTGAAGCATTATGATGGACTGAGCCTGTAATCGCCAAGATCTGATTATCGGGGAGTTAGCTTGCAATCGTCATTTTGTCTTCGCCAGTCGAATCAGTGCTTGTCAATGGAACTTTGAACGATGCTGCTATTCAGACGGATGTTCTTTATTCTAACCACAGAGTGTAAGGCGAGATGTACACACGAGATTTCCTCGCGTATTTTGGACGAGTGTGGGTGATACAGTAGATATGTGTTCGGAAGAAATAACATTCGATTCGCAAGGTTCTTAACCACATTCTTCCCCATCTCTGCCCGATCAGCGCCAAGTATCACTTTCAGTGAATGTCCCACTTGCGGGTGTCGTTATTTGCATGTTCGGATCGGACTCCCAAGTTACGGCGCCGTTAAATTTGCGAATATACTTGTACTGAATGGTCGTACTCGCGGGAAGGTTGATGGTGGCTGAAGGAAATACAAGTTACACACTAATCCACAGATCAGATGAAATAGACGTACCACTCCAGGTAGGATAGTTCGCAGCAGAGAGGATGATGGAGTTGTCTGGTGACCAATTTTGCAACGCAGAGACGGAGCCTGTGATATAGATATTTTCTGATGATCGTAATGTCAATTTCCAGGTGATAACTCCAAGCTCGCAGATTACTCACCACCAAATACTGTGGTTGCTTGCACGTTAAATGTAACCGCAACCGTGGCTCCGCTACTTCCTCCGCCACCTCCTCCGGAATTCGACTGACACGAACTCGGAAGGGTTAATCCCGCAGCACCCCAGCTAGCGGGAACAAATCCGTCTCTCGCCGCAAACGCCGAAAGCGCAGATGCATAGCTCCACGTCAAGTCGACAGCACTCAATGGCGCTCCGGTGCTCCTCGAATACTGTTCAGCCAGCCCACCGTTGCTAGGCGTGTACTGCGCGACAACGTTGACGAACCCGTCTGCGTAGGTCTTGATGGCGGAAGTGAGGGACGTAAAGGTAGTGGAGGTCGATGTGAAGGTGCCGGTGGCGATACCGGATTGGAAGAGGGAGAAGAAGGGCTGAGATGTCGCTGTGACTGTGAGGTTTCCTTGCTTATTCCAAACGATGAGTGCGTCGTAAAGCTGTTCGGCAACTGCGAGCGTTGTTAGGTACCAAGGCTGGACACGAAGACTGTAAACGTCTGCGTTATGGAAATGAGATCAAAGTGACATACGTTACCGCCTTGGTAGCTATCTTCTGGATAGCGTCCGGTGGCAGCCGCAACGTTAGTCCCGAGACCAGAATTTATTGAATAGACACTGCGGAACGAGTTCACGTAGACCAACAGGTTGGCAAGCGCTTTGTCGGAACAGGGCTGGAATGTCGTAACGTCGCATCCGGCAGAGGCATCGAAGGTATGGATTGATGTGAGGACTGTGTTGGCGTCTTTTCCGGAACGTCCGCCTCCTGTGTTCGCAGTAATGTATCCACCGCCTGGGTTCCAGTATGACTATCAAATCACCAGTCAGTTACGAAAGTGTTATTGGAAAGCGTTCGTTGACTGACCTGCAAGAAGCAAAGGAGGTTTGCGGCCTGCGTGTTGTAGTTCGAAACCACAGAAGTTTGGCCTAAAGTCGTAGCCAAAGCCGAACCAGCACGTAGCGAAGCATGTTGAACGGCGGTAGTGAAGAAAGACGATGACGATACTTCTTCCCAGAGGTCGAAACTGAGCGAAGATCGTTCGTGAGGATATGAGAGCAGGGTCGTGAAGCTAAGGGAAATACACACGTGGATTGGTTCCAATTACCAGCGACGTAGTCAAGGTCGAGCTTGATAATCGGCCAGATAGTGTTCTGGGCGTAGGACGTGTTACCATTCTTGATAAGCCAGTTGGCATATGTGATCAGCGCTGTCGACCGGAGTGCCGGGCCGTCTGGAGGGAGGAGAGGAAATATTAGAAATCGTCACGTGTCCAATCGAAGCATACGAGTCGTATGCGTTGCCAGACGTCACTGAAATATACGCACCACGCTGAGGACGGCCCCAAGCACCCGTAAACGCCGTTTCATCGATATTGAACTTTGGCTCTCCCAGACCACCACTGCTGACCGATCCGGACGGGTTTGACACCTGTTGCAAAACAGCCTCCGCAGCGACGAAGTTGTCGATCTGGCCCCGCAGAGACGTGTCGACGCCATTCGTGTATTGGTCGATGAGGAGCTTGAATACGAGAGACGAGTCGCGCGTCCAGGTGTATAGGTAGTTGGGGTTGGTGGTAGACGGAGATGCGATGACCACTCCGGCTTTTGCGCCTTGCGATTTGGAGCCTGAAGGTCCGATGTTCGCAAGGAGATTGGCTTTCGCGATGGGAGCTTCGGACACGATGAAGGTATCGACAGTACCGAGAGCACTCGCGAGGAGCGTTGCGAGGAAAACAGATACGGCAAGCAGCCTCATAGCAAGAATATCTGATCGAGAAAGAAGTGACGCAATAACGAAAATGTCAGAGACGACACTGTCGAAAAAGCACCAACAGATGTCCAGCTTTAAGCAATTCGGAGGTACGCATGCCTTGCTTCATCGATGGCGACATGTGTGCAAGTCAGGAAGTCGAGAGGTGGGACCCGTGGCGTGCGGTGAAACGGGTTGGGGAGAGGATTAGTGCCGGAACCGATGCTAAATTCGAAACGCCTCGATCGTGTTCACGAGACGCGCGAATTACCAAATAGGCGTGCTTGCAATGCCGATCAATTGCTTCCGTGGGGCGGATGGGTTTAACGGACTTTAGGAAAATCGATTTTGCATCCACGACATACGTTCCGTTTGTCCAGACTTGTCTTTTCGCGCCGATAATTGCAGCAGATTTTCGGACTGGGAATTTTGGAGTGGGAATTTCGATGGATATCAGTTGGGCTATGAGAGACCGTGTTTCCAATCAGATTTGCTGCTTTGTGTTGGCCACTCCGGCGAACAGAAGCATCGCTGGACCGCGAGTCGATTTTTTGACGTTAGACAAGCGCTGAGAAAAGCCAAAGTGAGTTGAGACAATGAACGAAGTCTCATAAGGGACGCAGGTCGTCACCTTGTACAATACAATGAGTCGGCAGATGAATGCGGCTTGAAGCCTTCCGACCATTACACGCGCGAAACAGAAAGTGAACGAGGTTATCGCGCAATCAGTAAGTCAGGGATGTCGTTCTTTGGAATGAAACGTTGTGCTGCGCATACGCCGTCACGTAAGTATAGATGCTGAGTGTTCGGGGATGTCGGTGTTCGCTGAATTCTGCAAAGTTGCCTGTCAAAACCATGGAATGTCATGAGGTGTTCTGGGCGGCCGATCCTCCAGGACACTCCATGCGTGACGTACCTACGTCAGAGGATATGTATCAAATAGATATCACGCTCAAGTTGAGCTCTGAATAACAAAAGGTACGAAGAAAGCCCGACCTGGACTTGGGGAGGAAGATTTGCGATGTGTCGTCTCAAGAAGGAAGACATTTGCAGATTCGCGATCGAGAACCCACAGTCAAATTCCGTTAGCTATGATGCGAAGCTTTCGGGGATCGGCATTTAGATCATGCCGACTCTAGAAAACCGTCGAAAAGAACGAGTTTCCTCATGTTGCTGTGTCGATTTTGTACAGCAGGTACACACGAAGGTAGAATGGTTCGCCCATAGCAACGTGGGCCAGTTAGTGTGTCACTGAAGAGACTTGTAGAGGAAACGAAGACACTTCTTCAGTTCATGTGACGTGGAGAGCACGCTCGACAGTGGTCTGCTGATCTCCCATTGGCGGTTGGCGGTGGAGAAGGATGGAAGTCTCATCCGTTTTTGGGTTCCGGCAATTGCCGACCTTTTTTTTTCACAAACGAACTTCAAGAACCTAACCTGGCCTGCGTCCTCAACGACGTCCAGCCCGTCTTCGAAGAATAGAACATCACTTCAAAATTCAAATAATTGATTCGCCAATGGTACACGTTCGGTGTCAGAGGCTGATCCGACTCAAAATGAAGTTCCGGATATACAAGAGCTTCGATGTCGGTCAGCCACACGTCCTGCCAGCCTTCTCCTAAAGGTTATTTATTACTGGTCGATTATCGCTCGACCTCATCCGCTTGTCTTTGCCTACCATGCGTTTGCCACTCGTGTTTATTTCCGTGCTTCTGTGTCGTGGCCTAGCACAATCTACAGTCGTCGACAACTACATTGCCTCAGAGTCTCCGATAGCCAAAGCCGGCCTTCTCGCAAACATCGGCCCGTCAGGATCCAAGTCTTCAGGAGCGAAGGCTGGTGTCGTCGTAGCTTCACCATCCACGACGGATCCCAACTACCTCTTCACATGGACGCGCGACTCGTCTCTCGTGTTCAAGGTCATCGTTGACCAGTTCACCCAAGGGATCGACTCGTCGTTACGAGGCCTTATTGAAGATTTCGTCGGTGCGGAGAGCGTGTTGCAGCAGACGTCGAACCCGTCTGGTGCCATTACGACTGGTGGCTTGGGAGAGCCGAAGTTCAACATCGACTTGTCGGCGTTTACGGGGTCGTGGGGCCGTCCCCAGCGAGGTAATTGCTCTCGCATTCCATATACGTCATTTCTGTTTCCTTTCTGACTGGGTTCTTTCATAGACGGATCAGCTCTTCGTTCGACCGCACTCATTACGTACGCAAACTGGCTTATCAAGAATGGGAACGCGAGCTTCGTATCAGACACCCTCTGGCCGATGATTCAACTCGACCTTGATTACGTTCAGAACAATTGGAATCAGTCGACGTGAGTCCGCTATTACTGCCAGCAATTATTACCTTCACATATCCGATTCCCGCAGATTCGATCTATGGGAAGAGATCAACTCGTCGTCATTCTTCACGACCGCAGTTCAACACCGAGCTCTACGTCAGGGCATCACTCTTGCACAAGCGATTGGGCAAACTTCGGTGGTTTCAGGCTACACGGCGCAGGCTGAAAACCTACTTTGCTTCCTTCAGGTATGACTTTGATTTCGTCCCGGCTCCAAACGATCTGATGATCGATTCATAGTCGTACTGGAACCCAAGTGGCGGATATATGACTGCGAACACTGGAGGCGGTAGATCTGGCATCGACTCGAACACGGTCCTTACGTCAATTCACACCTTCGACTCCGATGCTGGCTGCGACGATGCGACGTTCCAACCGTGCTCGGACAAGGCGCTATTGAACCTTCTGACCTATGTCAACTCCTTCCGTAGCGTGTACTCGATCAATAGTGGGATCCCAACGAGTCAGGCTGCCGCTGTTGGACGGTATCCTGAAGACGTTTATTTCAATGGAAACGTACGCTCTCACTTATCATTCTTCGATGTATTATGAATCTAACCATACCGCGGATCATGCAGCCCTGGTATCTGAGCACGCTCGGCGTAGCAGAGCAACTCTACGACGCTCTGCTTGTCTGGAACCAACAGCAGTCTATCATGGTCACACCGACCTCCCAACCCTTCTTCGCACTCTTCCAATCCGACATTGCACCAGGCACATACGGCTCCACCACTTCAACATTCTCATCGCTCATATCAAGCATCAAGGACTATGCGGACGGGTTCGTCGCAATCGTCGCAGATCGTACTCCAGCAGATGGAGGACTCTCCGAGCAATTCGACAAGAACACCGGAGCGCCACTGAGCGCGGTGGATTTGACGTGGAGCTATGCATCGGCGTTGACGGCCTTCGCGGCGCGAGGTGGGTTCGTACCGGAGAGTTGGGGTGCGAAAGGATTGACGGTACCGAGCATTTGTGAAAACAATCCGGGTCCGACTGTTAGTGCGACCTTTAACGTGAATGCGACAACTGTGATGGGCGGTACGTGATGATTATATCGGCATATTGGCTTGTTCTCTGATGTGAATGGCTTTACAGAGAACATATTCCTTACGGGTTCCGTGGCGTCGCTGGACACGTGGTCGCCTGATAACGCGCTCGCATTGTCAGCAGCGAATTACCCAATCTGGAGTAGTGAGTGATTCTCCTCTTAGTAGACTGCCAGAGAACCCGCGAAACTGATGGTGTCGGCGCTTGACAGTCACCGTGGATATTCCTGCGAACACGAACGTGGAGTATAAGTATATTCGCAAGAATAATGGAGTCATTACGTGGGAATCAGATCCAAATAACGAGGTATCGACTCCAGCGAGTGGGACTATCACATTGAACGACTCCTGGCGGTGAAGCGCCTTCGTATTTTTTATTTGACATTTCTTGTTTCGTCATCTAGCAATATACCATTTCAAGTTCCACTCCGCTGTTTCGTCGGCATCACGACTACTCGAGTACATTGTCCGAAAAGATCGCATTGAAACACTATCAGATTAATGGGCGCCAATCATTGGGTTGAGGGTTACATTTACAGTGACGGTCACAGCGCACAAGACCTGTTTCTCATCCTCTTCATGAGCACCGACTGGCTATCTGAATCACATCGAGGCGCGGCAGAATGAGCGGACAGACAGGAATCATTCCTACCGGAGTGTACACCGTTACGAATGCACGATACCAGAACAATCTGGAACTTACAGATAACCACTTGGCTGGTAACACAATCGCGCTGGGGACGACTTTGCTTCCGTCGAATGTCAGTCGTGTCGAATCTGCTCTTCTGGCGTCATTCGAGCCTCTAACCCATATCTATAGATGCTATGGAAAGTGACGCAGCTAGCGAACCGCAATTACACGATTCAGAATGATGACGCGAGTGGGCTTCCTGTGTACGCCAGTGCCGATGCGCGCATCGCCGCAGGTAATGCGGTTGCAGCTACGCTCTCGCGTTACCAGTGGGTCATCAGAGAGACGGGTATCAAAGGCAAATATGTGTGAGCATCCGTCTCGGCCCTGCTCTCATTCCACGTGATCTCACGTCGATGCGATACGTCAGGATATACTCTACATCGACACCGGATCTGTATTGGGGTTTGAAAGATGACGGGCTGGGTACGCAGGTGTGCTCCGTTGCATAATCCGGGTAATGTCGTGTAGATGACCGTCGTCTCAGGTGACGATGCAGCCAGTCCCAACGAACGACAGCAATCAGTGGATATTTGATTTGCGGGAAGTTCCTCAGGAAGAATTGTTATCACCTCTCAAGTCACCAGTAGACTGGCTAGCCGGACTGGGGCAGAGCAGAACATATGGGCTGACTGATACATCCATCCCCGATTTCAACGATGCAGATGAAAGTACGTATCTCGGTTATCTCTAACCATGATGATATCCTGAAACCCGTGTCGTTCCCGTTTCAGTCGTCAAAGCGAACCCCGGTGTGACAATTACCCGAATAATGGGTATTACGGTCCAGCATTACGCCTTTGTTCTGCGAATTCGCATTACCTATCTGTTGAGTGATGGATCAAAAGTGATTAAAAGTCATCCAGAGGAGGACGAATATGACATGGCTCGAGACTATATTGAATTCTCCCGTACGTTTGCGTGCATATTGCTCGGTCAAGGTGCTGTGAGCTGATATGAACGCACGCGGCATTCACAGCGACCGAAGTTCTTGCTGGGGTCAGTGGCCGACTGCTAGACGGACATCGTGTCGATGAGATTTCATTACGAATAAAGGACACACTAGACAGCAAGGAACGCGTCCTAGGTTCGCTCCTTCACACATGCTTCCAACTGTCATCTATAACTGCGGCTACCTCCTAGGTCCTTTCGGAAACTTGAAAGCCGCGTCTTGGCTGCCATATGTTGCAGACGGACTCGAGTTTGAGTTCTCGCCGCCAGGCCCTATCATTGCATTTGGCGGCCGATGCAAGAAGAGTAAGTCTGAGATCTTGTCGGGGCGGAATGGCTGGTCTAACGAGTCTGCTTATCATTTAGAACGTCTGAAAGGCATATCGTTCGTTCATTATCAGACTTACGAGTGATGGCGAGTGTGCATGTCGAGAAAAAGTATATATGTACATTACAAATTCGAGGTGTATTTCGACACTTTGTCACCAAGACTTGTCTTGCCATCCCGTTCTGTGTGAACTGTTAAGTTATTAATAAACTAAATTCCGGTGACCGTGACGTGACGTGACTACTGTAATCGGTGCTTCGCCAACAATTTCGTCCTTCGGCACGACTTGATCAAAAAACAACATCGGATCGGCGGATTCCACGGGCCGCGTGATGGGCCGCGTGATGGGCATCAATCATTGGGCTAGGGTTTGCACCTTAGTGACGGTCACAACGCACGCAAGACTTGACTGTCAAGCTTTTCATGATCGCTGACTGGACATCTGAACCACATCGAGGCGCGGAAGAATGAGCGGACAAACAGGAATCATTCCCACTGGAGTGTACACCATTACGAATGCGAGATACCAAAATTACCTAGGACTTATGTCCGAACAGTACTTGGCAGGGGACACTATCGCGCTTGGGGAAACTTTGATTCCGTCAAAGGTATGTCGTGTCGAACCCACACCTTCGCTCTGAATCTTCGATCGAGCTTTACCTCCACGCTTTTCAGATGCTGTGGACTGTGACGCAGCTGGCTAATCGCAATTACATGATTCACAACCGCAGCGTGCCTGGCAATGTTCTGCACGCTAGCATCGGTGCGCTTCCCTCCGCAGGAGAAGCGATTGGCGCTACGACCTGGCGTTACCAGTGGGTCGTCAGAGAGACGGGTATAAAAGGGAAATACGTGTGAGTGTCCGTCCTAGTCATCCTGTTGTTTCACACAATCTCATCTCTATACTACGTGCCAGGATATATTCTAAGTCGACACCCGATCTGTATTGGGGTTTGAAAGATGACGGGTTGGGCACACAGGTGCGTTGGATTACCTTGGGGCATTCACAATGTTGTGAAAATTCTCGCAGGTGACGATGCAGCCCGTTCCTACGAACGATAGCAATCAGTGGATATTTGATCTGCGGGAAGCTGCACCGCAGGAATCGCTAACGGCTCTCAAGTCACCAGAAGAGTGGTTAGCTGGCCTAGGACAGAGCAGAACTTACGGGCTGACCGATACAACCGTCGCCGATTTCAACGACGCAGCTGACAGTGCGTATCATTGTTATGTCTAATCGTGGTGATATACCAAGAATGTCGTCCCGTTTCAGTCGTAAAAGAGAAGCCCGGTGTGCAGATTAGTCGAATTATGGGTATTGCGGTCGGTCATTATGCGTCTGTGCTTCGAATGCGGGCCACCTATCGGTTGAGTGATGGGTCCAAATTGATTAAAAGTCATCCAGAAGAAGATAATTATGACTTGTCTCGAGACTACATTGAATTCTCTCGTACGTCTTGGTTCGCGCTCAGCCGACATAAGCTAACGAGGCATTCCAGAGACGGAAGTCCTTGCTGGTGTAAGCGGCCGAATTCTAGATGGACACCGTATCGACGAGATTTCATTTCGGATTCGAGACACACTGGACGGCAAGGAACGTGTCGTAGGTTTGTCCCTTCACACGCGTTTAGAGGTTTTACATAACACTTAACCTGCCGCTTAGGTCCTTTCGGAAACAATAAAGGCGTTTCTTGGATGCCATATATCGTAGACGGGATGGAATTTGAGTTCTCGCCACCTGGCCCAATTATTGCGCTTGGCGGACGATGCAGGAAGAGTAAGCTTGAGATCTCCTCGAAGTGAAATGACGAGTCTAACGAGATTGCTTAATATTTAGAACGTCTGAGAGGCATATCGTTCGTTCATTACCAGACATATGAGTGATGGCGCTACATGCATCCGGTTGGAAAAGTACATATGTACAGTACAACCTCGAGGTGTATTTCCGTGCTTTGTCGCCAAAAATGTTTAAGGAATAGTCGTCCTGACCACCACCGAAGGCGCCGCAGTGATTGCAGTGGAAATGGCCGTAGACGAAGTAACATGGGAGCGAGTTGTTGACTTGAATGACCACGGTGTGAGTATGGACGCCGAATCGGCTCCAACTACGTCAGCGCGTGCAATTACAATGTCGTTACATTCCTGCTGAAGTTTTTGTCTGGTTCAGAGGAGTAACTTGGATTTTTTTTAGAACTGCAGCTCGTAATACTGGTGGTCTACACATAGCGGGTCAATTCTCGTCGAGGGCACACTGCGAAGTAAAGCATCCTAGCAACCAATATACTTACAAGAGTCGGCTCCGCTCTGCTTTACGGCCCATAACTGACGGAAGTCTGCCTAGCCATACTCGATCTCCTTACGGACTCGGAGGTCTGAACCACGAAGCAAATACCGGTAGGAACCGACAAGATATTATTGCGAGGAGTGTCGATGCGGAATACATCATGCATGGAATAATTTTTTTTCAGGACACGAACCAGGCATGTGCAGCATGCAATGCAAGTGTATATAATCTCTCTCAATTTACTCATCGGTCGGTGCCAGTGCTGCACAAATCAGTGTCGCATCCTGATGGAGGTTGGGTTTTGTACATTTTTTTTTGTTTCTCGCTTTGCAATATTCTATTTTCAGATCGCAGTACACATTACCACTTTGCCTAAAAGAGCAAATTGAAGCACAATCAGATTTCCTGGGCGCCAATCGTCGGCAGGGTTTCGCTTATTGTGACGGTCACAGACGCGAAAGGCTTGACTCCCAATTGCAACCTTTCATGCCCATAGACCGGCCATCTGAGTCCTATCGATTCGCGGCAGAATGAGCGGACAAACCGGAGTCATCCCCACTGGAGTGTACACCATTACGAATGCGAGATACCATAATTACCTAGGACTTACGTCCGAACAGTTCTTAGCCGGGGACACGGTCGCGCTTGGGGAAACTTTGATTCCGTCAAAGGCAGGTCATGTCGAACTTGCTCTGTTGCACTGTGTCCTCGATCGAGCTTTAACTCCATGTTCTTCAGATGCTATGGACTGTGACGCAGCTGGCTAATCGCAATTACACAATTCACAACGGTAGTGTGGGTCTGCACGCCAGCATCGGCACGCGCCCATCCGCAGGTGACACCATTGAGGCTAAGACCTCGCGTTTCCAGTGGGTCGTCAGAGAGACGGGTATAAAAGGGAAATATGTGTGAGCATCCGCCCTTGCCCTCCTCTCGTTCCCCACTTTCTCATCTTCATGTGACACGTCAGGATATTCTCTACATCGACACCGGATCTGTATTGGGGTCTGAAAGACGACGGGTTGGGGACACAGGTGCGTTTCATCACTTTACCATATGGGTAATGTCGTGAAAATGAGCCTCCTCGCAGGTTACGATGCAGCCTGTTCCTACGAACGATAGCAATCAGTGGATATTTGATCTGCGAGACGTGCCTCCGGACGAATCGTCGACGCCTCTTCAAACACCAGTAGACTGGCTAGCGAATCTAGGACAGAGCAGGACTTACGGGTTGACGGATACATCGATCGAAGGTTTTAACGACGCAGCTGACAGTGCGTATGTTTTGTTATCTCCGGGCGTGATGATATAATGAAACCGATGTTGCTGTCTGATTTAGTTGTCAAAGAGAAACCTGACGTGCACATTAGCCGAATTATGGGTATCACGATCCAACACGACGCCTATGTGCTTCGGCTTCGCGTTACCTATCGTTTAAGTGATGGGTCAAAGATAATCAAAAGTCATCCAGATAATGAGAGTGATGGCTTGGTTCGAGACTACATTGAGTTCTCTCGTGCGTCTTGTTTCTAGACCTCACGCCCTGAGCTGACACGAACTGGCGTGGTATACATAGAGACCGAAGTGCTCGCTGGGGTAAGCGGTAGGCTGAAAGATGGACATCGTGTCGAAGAGATCTCGTTGCGGATACGGGAGACACTAGACGGCAAGGAGCGTGTCGTAGGTTCGTCCGGTCACTTACCCTCCGATCTCCAAAATATAGATAACAGAGACCGCCTCCCAGGTCCTTTTGGAAATTTGAAAGGCGTGTCTTGGGCTCCATACTCCCCCAGCGGGCTGGAATTTGAGTTCTTACCCCCTGGGCCAATTATTGCATTTGGCGGACGATGCAAGAAGAGTAAGTTTGAGATCTACTCGAAGTGAAATAGAGCGTCTAACGTGTTCTTATGGATTAGAACGTCTGAAAGGGATATCTTTCATTCATCACCAGACTTATGAGTAATAGAGCCACGTGCATCCCGTTGGATGAGTACATATTTACGAGTTCGAGATGTATTTCGATACCTTGTCACTGGAAATCAGGTCTCCCTGTCTCTGCAGCCTCTGCAGTTCTGGAAGTACCTCGTTGTCGACTACCGTCCCGTCATCAGCAAAGCTAACCGAGTCAAGGACACTCCGTGAATGGGTTCTTTTCGTATTCATTTGTGCTCTCTGCGTCACATGGTCGAAATGACACCACGGTATCCAGCGAGGGGCATCCTTGTTGCGAGATGAACAGTTTCTTCTGGTCAGTTATGGTCAGAAGCAGCAGTCTGACATGCAAACAAGAAATGAAATGGGGAGATGCCTTTGAATGATATCGGACAGTCCCAACGGAAATCTGGTTCCAGCTCTGGCGAGACCAATTAACTGCATCCTGAGCCTCTCTCTTGAACTTCCTCCTATACTGACCGCGTGCGTTATCGATTTCTTCGATGGAGGATCATCACGAGCGGAGGTTGCTTTGCGAGGTTCCAAGACGCCTGGGAGGTGTCGAGGACGAGCTGGACGGTGGATGGACTGTAAAATTGGTTGTGATTGATCCACAGTGCGAGTCGGAGGAGGGGACACACATGGTGTTCCGCTGGTATCGTGAACCTCGTTTTCTTTTGTCTGCCCGTCTGCAAAGGCGGGCGGTTTGATGAAGGGTTGGGTTGACCTGTAGCCTAGGCGATGACGGGCCTGCAACGTCGGTTGCGTTTGTACGGAGGGCTCGGGTGAGGGTCGTGGCATCCCTGCCGATTTATCCATCAGATCAGAAGACCCGACTCCTGCACTTTGTGCATGATTGTCGCTCGAAGGCAAAAGATCAGAGTTTAGAACAAACGAGGCACCCCAAGGCATTGGTTCATCCAGGAATAACACTTCCTTTTGCGACTCCGTCGTTTGGCGAGCGGTTTCCGACTGCGCAAGAGGACATTCCTATGATGCAGAACTGAATCTACCCGTTGCACTATTTCTGGGCGACGAGGAATTGGTCGTGGAGCAATAAACCATGGTCGCCGTCGATTCGTCGCTCGTTGGGGATAGCACATTTTGCTATGTCTAACCAGCAGGTGGAGGCGCTTGCGCTGGTTGCATAGCCGCGATAACGTTGCACGCTGTGATAATACATACGTTAGCATCCCATTGAACACTGTGAATGGGCAATGTTCAAGTGGTTCATCGTTAACGAGGTGATGAATGGGCAGATTGGGATTGGAATCTGTGGTGGTGCGGAGAGTGTGACCTAGCTGTTGTGGCACTAACGCCCAATGCTCAGCGCCAGGCATTTTCAGAGGAAGTTCATGAGAACCAGGAAGCAGGAGGCTTGCTTTGCATTGAAATAAGCAGTTCGATGTGACTGTGACGTGACTAATCGTGAGATTGCTGTGCTTCTGCAACTTTCGTCCTTCGCAACACCTTGGTCGCTGTCTGGCGCAGCATCGAGCTTCTCTTCTAACTCGTCTGCGACGATGAACGACGACTTTGCAAAACTTGTTTCGCGTGCGAACCCCGCAACCCGCCAGTACCAACCAGCCAACGCCGGCTACCCGCCATCTCATTCCAACGCACCATTCACAACCAACTCACCACAAGTTCTTGACCCATTCTTTGACGACGAAGATGACGTGCCCGACAGCGCTTTCGGGCGCCCGGCTCCTATGCAAAGCATGGAGTCCGGATTGCCTCTGCGAACCTCGGCTGCGGATCCCGCTGGACACTCCAAAATCACGCTGCAGAGCACGGACCCGCCGCCGACGTGGAACTTCGATGATGACGGGCCGATGCAGAAGTCGAACGAGATGTTTAATGGAGAGTCGCCGTACCCGGGCCCGTCCCGACCACCACCGAAGGCGCGCCGGCGACGGCAATGGAAATGGCCGTGGGCTAAGGAGAAGGTGTTGACTGGCGAGAGGGTCATTGGCTTGAATGATCACAGTGGGAGTATGAACGCAGAGTTCGGCTCGAACTATGTCAGCACGAGCAAGTACAGCGTCGTTACGTTCTTGCTGAAGTTTTTGGCTGGTACGTATTCGTCTCTGGACCTCAGGCCATCGCTCACGTCTTATTCTATTAGAGCAATTCAGCAAGTACGCAAACGTCTTCTTCCTCTTCACCGCTTGTATCCAACAAGTACCGGATGTATCTCC
Source organism: Rickenella mellea (assembly GCA_004355085.1). Taxonomy (NCBI): domain Eukaryota; kingdom Fungi; phylum Basidiomycota; class Agaricomycetes; order Hymenochaetales; family Rickenellaceae; genus Rickenella; species Rickenella mellea. The sequence goes on from ML170206.1 coordinate 206,502, forward strand.
GACGAACAAGTACACAACCATCGTCCCGCTCGCTCTGGTGTTATCCGCCTCTGCACTTAAGGAGGTCCAAGAGGACGTCAAGCGACATCAGTCCGACGCAGAACTAAATGCCCGGAAGGCGAAGGTCCTCTCACCAGACGGAACATTCGAGTTGCGGAAATGGCAAAACATTCGTGTAGGCGACGTGGTCCGCCTGGAGTCCAACGATTTCATTCCGGCGGACATGGTCCTAATCGCGAGCTCGGAGCCCGAGGGGTTGTGTTATATCGAGACGAGTAACTTGGATGGGTGGGTTCCACCTTTTGAACTACTTGGCGTCTCGTACTAAATCGTCGCCACACAGCGAGACGAATCTCAAAATCAAGCAGGCATCGCATCTCACGTCCCACCTCACGTCGCCCAACCTCGTCAATTCACTTCGGGGGACACTTCGAAGCGAGCATCCGAATAACAACCTATATACTTACGAAGGTAAGCTCGTTCGTTCCCTCGTCTTCACCACCCGCAGCTGATGGTCTGCATAGCCACCCTTGATCTTCTTACGGAGATGGGAACCCCGAAGCAAGTGCCACTGGGGCCCGACCAGATTCTACTGCGAGGAGCGCAGATGCGGAATACGCCATGGGCGTATGGGATCGTCGTGTTTACGGGGCACGAGACGAAGCTTATGCGGAACGCAACGTAAGTGCATGAAGTGATGCTTGAGTCGTTCGCAGTTCACTTAACGATCCCCGCTAGTGCTGCACCCATCAAAATCACCGCGGTCGAACGTCAAGTCAACGTCCAAATCGTGTTTCTGTTCATCCTTCTGCTTGCGTTGTCCCTGGGGAGCACGATCGGTAGCAGCATCAGAGAGGTACGATTCGATTCTTGATGTCAATTGCAAAGCGATCTCATTTCATGCTTGCCAGTGGTTCTTCTCAAGTAAACAATGGTATCTGTTCGAGACGGATTCTATCGCTGCGCGTGGTGAGTCGAGCGCTTTTGGCCATTTCTCTCATATTTTGACTTTCCGTTTCTTAACCAACAGCGAAAGTCTTTATCGAAGGTAAGAAATCACGCATTCGATGTGCCCTCCCCGTACTGACACCGTTCCTCCAGATATCCTCACCTTCATCATCCTTTACAACAACCTAATTCCCATATCTCTCGTCGTCACCATGGAAGTCGTCAAGTTCCAACAAGCGCAGTTCATCAACTCCGACCTCGACATGTACTACGACAAGACGGACACCCCGGCGCTCTGCCGCACATCGTCCCTCGTCGAGGAGCTGGGCCAGATAGAATACGTCTTCTCCGATAAGACCGGCACGCTCACGAGGAACGAGATGGAGTTCAGGTGCTGCTCCATCGCGGGCGTCGCGTACGCGGATCTGGTTGGAGAGGATAAGCGCGAAGACGAGGAGGGCAGGGAGGGGTGGCGGTCCTTTGCGGAGCTGAGAGCGATGTTGGAAGGCGGCGGAGGTGGGGCGGGTAATCCGTTCGTCGACGTTAGTGAACGTGGACAGGGAGCGAAGGATAAGGCTATCGCGATCGAGTTCATGCAGCTGCTCGCTGTGTGCCATACGGTGATCCCAGAGGTGAAGGAAGGGAACATCGTCTATCAGGCGAGCAGCCCTGACGAGGCGGCGTTGGTCGCCGGCGCGGAATTGCTGGGTTATCAGTTCCACGTAAGCATCGTCATTTCCTCACCCCGCCTATCCGAACTGACGTGATTTCGATAACGTATAGACCCGCAAGCCCAAGTCGGTGTTCGTGAACATCCAGGGGATCTCGCGCGAGTTCCAGATCCTGAACGTGTGCGAGTTCAATTCGACGCGCAAACGCATGTCGACAGTGATTCGGACGCCTGAGGGGAAGATCAAGCTGTATTGCAAGGGTGCGGACACGGTGATCATGGAGCGACTAAGCAAGACGCAACAACATTATACCGAGAAGACATTCTCTCATCTCGAAGTATGTGGCTCGATTACGCCGGACGTACAGTTGTTGACACGACGCCTCTTCATAGGATTACGCGACTGAAGGACTTCGTACGCTGTGCCTCGCGTACCGCGATATCTCAGAAGCCGAATACCGAGAGTGGTCAGCTGTCTACGATCAAGCTGTTGCGACCATTAACGGCCGTGGAGAGGCTCTTGACACCGCGGCGGAAATCATTGAGAAAGACATGACCCTTCTCGGCGCGACCGCGGTTGAAGATAAGCTGCAGGAAGGTGTTCCGGACACGATCCATACGCTTCAAATGGCCGGCATCAAGGTAAAGCCAGTACATTTGTCGTGTTCCGTCGTAATCTGACATACGAAAGGTATGGGTGTTAACGGGCGATCGACAAGAGACCGCGATCAATATCGGTCTGTCATGTCGTTTGATCTCGGAGTCAATGAACTTGGTAAGTGAGGTAGTACAGTCCAGACGCCTTGATGGTCAACTTCTCGATTCAGGTCATCGTGAACGAGGAATCGGCGCACGCGACGAAGGAGTTCATCTCGAAACGACTAAACGCCATCAACAATCAGCGCAAGACTGGCGAGCTCGAAGATCTTGCCCTTATTATTGGTAGAGTCATTTTCCACCAATGTGGTAGAACTCGTCTAATCGCCTGTTACGGACTGTAGATGGGAAGAGTTTAACATTCGCTCTCGAGAAGGACATCTCGAAGACGTTTGTTGAACTTGCGGTTATGTGTAAAGCCGTCATCTGCTGTAAGTCGATCACGCCCCAACGCCATAACGTACGACCCACTCATGGCAACCTCAGGTCGCGTTTCCCCGTTGCAGAAAGCGCTTGTCGTCAAGCTCGTGAAGAAGACGCAAAAGGCGATCTTACTCGCGATCGGCGACGGTGCCAACGACGTCAGCATGATCCAAGCTGCTCATGTCGGCGTCGGCATTTCCGGTGTCGAGGTAAGCTCATGCCGTTCATTTCTCGAAGGTTTGTGTTCTGACGAGGTTCTCTACGGCAGGGATTGCAAGCTGCCCGATCATCCGACATTGCCATCTCTCAATTTCGGTTCCTTAAGAAGCTTCTTCTTGTTCACGGCGCGTGGAGCTATCGGCGGCTGTCGAAGCTCATCCTCTGTAAGTAGGCGTTCTTCCGTACCGCTACATCAGCTAACGGAACTTGACATAGATTCATTCTACAAGAATATCACACTTTACATGACACAGTTTTGGGTACGTGGTCATCTTCCCCCTTCGCTCGTGGAGGTCCTTATCGCCCTCGATAGTTTTCGTTCTTCAACAATTTCTCGGGTCAAGTTGCTTACGAATCATGGACATTGTCGATGTACAATGTCGTCTTCACGGTCCTACCTCCTCTCGTCATTGGCATCTTCGATCAGTTCGTTTCGGCTCGGATTCTTGACAGGTACCCGCAGCTGTACCTACTCGGACAGCAGAACACTTTCTTTACGAAGACGGCCTTCTGGCAATGGGTCGCCAACGCCTTCTATCACAGCCTTGTGAGCACGCTTTTCTCATATGACTGAAATTCTCTCATGTGTTCAAAACAGGTCCTCTTTGCGTTCTCCGTCATCCTGTTCTGGGGTGACCTGAAGCAAGCAACGGGGTTCGATTCCGGCCATTGGTTTTGGGGAACCACACTCTACCTGGCCACGCTGCTAACTGTTTTGGGAAAGGCCGGTCTTGTCTCCGAGTATGTACCTCTGTCAATTTTATGTCATGTCTCATGCTGATGGTCCATGGCTCAGTATCTGGACGAAGTACACCGTTGCTGGTACGTTTTGAGCTCTTCGCCGTTAATTGCAAATTCGCTGACATCACTCTATAGCAATTCCCGGTTCTTTCGCATTCACTATGTTATTTTTACCCCTCTATGCAATTGTTGCACCGGCGATCGGCTTCTCGACAGAGTACTCAGGTATCGTTCCGAGACTCTGGACGGACGCCGTTTTCTATTTTACGATATTACTCGTACCGTTCGTTTGCTTGCTTCGGGATTTCGCGTGGAAATAGTGAGTGTTCTGCGACGGGTTCTTTTATTCCACATACTGAATCACTTGCGTAGCTACCGCCGAACGTATAATCCGGCATCATACCATATCGCGCAGGAGCTCCAAAAGTACAATATACCCGACTACCGTCCCCGACAAGAACAGTAAGTCAGCGATCTTTGCGGAATGCTGTCCGCCATGAACTAACTCTCTTCCCATAGGTTTCAAAAGGCGATCAAGAAGGTCCGCGCCGTGCAGCGTATGCGACGGAACAGAGGGTTCGCGTTTAGTCAAACGGAAGACGCAGGGCGGCAGGACCAGGCTCGTCTCATTAGAGCGTACGACACGTCGCAATCGAAGGCTAAACCGTCAGGATATTAGAGGCATGTATTTAACATATCATCGCAACGGACTTTTACTTCAGGAATAATGACAATAATCTATAAACATTGAAACGAGATACGTTAGGAAGTTGATGGTTGTCGAACTCGATATAGGCTCATTGACAGAATATTTGGGTGCCTTGTCTCAGAACCTGCAATCTCGACAAAAGTTGCTGGAGTACAATGGTTGTGGAAGATCGTGTCATGAGTAGATGGGTGGTCAAAATCCGCAACGTAATGTTATCGAGGGGAGTTGACATTGGAGAAAAGGTTTGGAAACGTCATAAATTTGATTTTTTAGGTTAGGGTTAGGGTTAGGGTGGTCGAGCCGAACGAAGTTCGGCGAGGCTCTAGTGCGATAGCAAAGGTCAGTGTCCGCTTGGACAACTGAGGCTTTCGTCTTAGAGACTCGTCAGTGCTAACGCTGTGGCTTTATACCCTTTGGACTCTCTCGGCGCCGAGATTGCCGTGCTGTTTAACCGTGCTTCTACCGACGCACTCTCTGAGTACACGCCAATAGGTATGGAAAGCTTAACGGTCGAGGCTCAATCACGATGATAGGCGAGTTAGCCGGCAAGGGACCCCGTGGACGGCGTTGCCACGCATTACAGAAGTCGAATGCCGTGCTGATGATCATCATGTAACGGATCCTGAGTATGAAGATGATTGTAGTTGCGTTAATGCATAGCTAACTAAGGTAGACGGGATCTGTGGTTCATGATTCTTAACGATTGCAATTGTAAGAGTGCAAAGCACTGATTGTTATTACTGTTTGCATGAGTATTGTCATGGACCCTGACTTGCCAAATTTGTCCACTCATTTGCAAGTCTGCGACTTTTCGATTGTTTCTCGACGACGGCTGTACCAATTCACGAGCGGTCTTTTGCTCATTCATCTATGACCTAAACCCGAGGTGCAAGTGGGTTTCTAAGGTTCTGAAAGTGCTTCCGTCATTTTTCGGTTTTTCGGCAGCTCTGGTGCTTGTGGCCGCAAAACTTTGCATTTAGAACTCGACAACAAATGATTCCATCGACAAATGGCTTTTTGCGACGGGAAACTATGTAAATTTGGAAGGTGCAAGCGGCATGTTTGAGCATTTCTGATCCTTGGAGCCTTCTGGACATAGGGCGACACATCCGCACCCATTCGCCCAACTTTTCACTCAGAAATCTTCAATCAGCGGGCTGCCAGGCAAATGGCCGCCATTAACTCTTCTTAGACCTGTCCCTGAAGTGCGAGGACCATTTGGAATGAGTGGGGTGGCTGGGGTGTTGGGGTGTGACATGCGGCTCTTCTGCTGGGTAAGCACATGCACTTTTCCTTTATATCTTTGCAACGATGGAAGATACTGACAATCTGCTTTATGCAGTGGCTTCCCATGCATGCATTAGAGGTGAGCATGTAAGAATGCCGACCGTTTCGTGACCTCGTGAACCCCCAGCGACAGTCGGTCGTTTGGGGCAATTCCACGACAGCCGACTCACTTGCCGCCCTCGAACCTTGACGAAATCGGCATGCAGTGATTGAGCTGGTTCCGGCATTGGTACGTACACATTTCCACCGCCATTTAATGTGACTCCTAACTAATTACTTTTAGTAGCAGGATCTGCGCCGTACCATGGTCGCTTGAAGAAGCGAACATTTGTCACAGGGTGTTTGTCTGAAAGGAGAAGGAGGAGGCGAGAGGTCCTGCGAAGCAAAGTCAGCATGAGCAGGAAGTGAAGTGCGGCCGAGGTTGAGGATATCAAGTGTAGGCTAGCGAGGACCATCACACGGAAGGATCGGTTTGAGGACCGGTGCTGGGTGAGACCTCCGTTTGCTTCTTTTCTCGACTTCACGCTTAATCTTTCCTTTTCGCTTAGTCCAAGACATCACAAAAGATGAATGAAATGAACTACCACCATCCTTGCTTGCTCAACCTTTGCCGAAGACATCATGGACGCTGCATCATAGAGTGCGCCAACACCAAGTATAACATCGCAGCATGTTCTCGTCACTCCTCGCAACCGCAAGCTCCAAGACTCGCGGTCCCTTGGCCTCTTCATGAACTCACTGCACCCATGAAAGCGGTCAACCTTCTCCACTTAAATAAGTCTGTGATTTCACGGTGACAATTGCACTGAACGCGCGAACTCCCCACGTCAAGTAATATTTACTCTCTTCTACGGTTGTATTTGTTTGAAGTTGACATTCCACTGAATCCTTATAGCTGTTGTGATCCGAAGGACCGCCAATTCTCGAGAGCAGCCGTTCGATTGAAGAGTGCGATATCGGAGGCGATTGCATTCCCAACTTGCAAGGCCGCATAGCCACACATGCACCTGGACTTCTGTCCTCCGCAAGCACCACCGACGTTAGGTATCACTTGAGGTCTCGGAACTCTTCAAGTAAGAGTCCTTTGACTGTCTATGCCATTCGCTAACCTTAGCATTAGCAGTTTCTTTCAGAATAGGCCCAAAATCCCAATTTGGAAGGATGCATAGCCAACCCACCTGCCGCCGAGTCGTTGGTGTCCGTCCCTTAACTGCACAGTCAGCGTCAGCGGTCACCACACATTTACCAATGCAATGGACAGGTGCGACTCAAAAGCAAAGGAGATTATTGTCTGACTTCCTGATGCCGCGATTGGCACGATTGGGTTCTTTGTACTGTAGGATATGTAAAGTGTTTAAATTCCATGTTTTGCTTCTCTTTTTATCAAGATAGAGCCAATGTTATTCCGTCTGGCGCATGCGCCAGAAACGTTGTAGCCGTGGGAAAACTGCCTCAGAACCGGACGATCTATTAAAACAACTATTGGCCATACAGTAGCAGCCTGAAGCTCAGTTTCACCTCTCCTCAAAGACCTTTGCCCCGGTACTTCCCTCTCATCATCCCTTTGCCTTCTCCGTGTGATCAACAGCAAATGCGACGTGTCGCGTTGCGTCCTCGTTCTGTCACGCGATCGATGAGCACCGCTGGGTTGTGTTCTTCCAACTCCTCCACATGCATTATTTAACTTTCTGACATGGACACATTAATTTATAGTAGGATTTACCATAGGTGAACGGCACAACCCATCTATGAACTCCTCAGTGCAGCGCGGAATGCCTGGTAATTCAAACACTGGTAGAGTACCTTATATGGAAGTATGGTGTGACGTGACACAATAGTCTCAGAATACTTCTCGACGGTCTCATACTATACATCCAATCGATCCTGAGGAAGCTTTCGCGCGCCGCGCATCCATCAACGGATTCACCATCTCTGCACCCCCGACATCCCATGCTGACCACGTCATATGTCCGACATGCGGCCAAGCTCTCGAAGTACGATCATCAAGGTCTCCGCGTAAGTGGGGTTGCACGATCGACCTATCTCACCTCACCTTTAATTGTGCGGCATCTCTGCACAACCAGTCGATCCCATCGATCTCAACAATAGTACAAAGCCCCCAAATCCACAACCACTTGTACCGCCTCCGACATACAAGAACTTCACCTGCGTTCATATGGATGGGCCGTTGACGCCAAGGTAAGCACGAAAGGAGTAATGAGTGGAAGCTTCCGTCTGAACTTATCTAGCGCCTCCATTAGTGTTATCGGACTATGTGGCATCCTCCAACATCCCTCATAGTGTATTCCTAGTGGACTGTCGTCGACGCACCTGAATTTCTCAGCGCAATCGCGAGTTTCAAAATTCGACGTCTCATCGCATTTCCGCATTTCTGCAGGACCCATTCAACACATTCAAACTCTCAATGTAAGCTTCGCCCGCTTCTCCACCATTTTATTATTTCACAAACTTAACTGATACTCCTGTAGTCGCGTCGCGTCCTCCACGGTTGTATTAGCCGCCATCACGCGCTGAAATTTTTGAGAACATGAAGCGCGTCGCCTCCTCTGCCTGCTTTGGCAACTTTCGAATTTGTCTCAATTTTTTTTTTCTGTTCAGGATGGGCTATTACCACCATTACCTCGCGGAATTTGCTACTGGAGACAAGCTGAAGGACAGCGCCGACAAGTCCCTCCATGCCTACAATGCCGCATCCGACGTCTCTGTCGCAGAACTCCCACCCACGCATTCTATTCGCCTCGGTCTTGCGCTCAACTTCTCTGTCTCTACTACGAGATACTGAACAGTCTCGACTGCGCATGCCATCTCGCTAAGCAAGCCTTCGACAACGCCATCACCGGGCTTGACAACCCACAGAAGAATGCTGAATTCACGCGGTTGGGGAGGACGTACGGCGAGGCCGGTGGCTCCCTCGAGAAATGCCATTTCGATTTACCATAGGTAAACAGCACAACCCATCCATGAACTCCTCGGTGCAACGCGGAATGCCTGGTAATTCAAAGATTGCTGCATGACACAATTTTCACGCGCGGCTTCATCTCTCGCATTCCTACACTGTTCTCAGTGTTCTGGGCTGTATGTCAATACCTCTCGAGTCTCGACGGTCTCATACATCCAATCGACCCTGCAAAAGCTTTCGTGGCTGCGTCCATCAACAGATCCTCCATCTATGCATCCCCGACATCCCATGCCGACCACGTCGGATATGCGGCAAAGCTCTCGAAGTACGATCGTCCTGGTCTCCGCGTATGTGTGGACACTTTTCTGCCTTTCTCCGAGTTCACAACCTTTCACAGATACTTGTATATTCATAAGTTGGATCACGCTGTCAACAGGACCATTCAGGAGGATGTTTTGGTCATAGGAACTGGCTGATTCGGCGTCTTTACGATGCAATTCCCTCTCGTCGTCCTGCCTGGCCCTCTGGCTGCTGCGGCATTTGAAAGCGGCATGAGCGCTGTCGAGGAAGTCCGATTACTCAAAACTCAGGTGCAGGATGTCGCCCGTGATTGTCGGGCTGTCGCTCGAGGCGACTTATTGCAGAAGATTACGGTACCGGTACAGGGCGTGGCAATGGTGCAGCTCAAAGACGTCATCAACACCATGGTACGTATTAGTCATTTTGCCTGCAACTTTGCAGTCTCTTTTCTTGAGCAAAGTACTCATATTTTTCTCAGGTAGACAAACTTGGTCAATTCGCAAAGGAAGTAACACGTATCAGTCAAGAAGGTACAGAAGGGTAAGGAAATATTAAAATTGCCGTATTATTGTCGCTTACAATACTGCGGTAAACTCGGTGGCCAGGCTCTCGTACTCGATGTCGAAGGCACATGGCGCGAGCTCACAGCTGTCGTGAACAACCTCGCTGCAAATCTCACGTCACAGGTCCGGTCTATCGCCAAGGTCACTAAAGCTGCCGCTCTCGGAGATTTGTCCAAGCAAATCGAAGTCGAAGCGCGGGGCGAAATTTTAGATTTGAAAAACACGGTCAATGGAATGGTCACACGTCTACGGGCTCTCGCGGCAGAAGTCACTCGTGTCACTTTGGAAGTAGGAAGTCAGGGCAAGCTTGGCGGGCAGGCGGTCGTTCCGGATGTCGAAGTACATGATCATAATGCAATACAGTGCATGGTTGAGCTCATTTATTGCCTTATAGGTGAATCGGATATGTTCGAGTCTAACGGATCAAGTGCGTTCTATCGCGCTCGTGACGACTGCTGTGGCGTAAGGAGACTTGACCCAGAAGGTTGAGATCCAAGTTGAGGGTGAGATGGCTACGTTGAAGGAGGCTGTCAATTCCATGGTGGACCACACTGGCAGCTCAGCACCCCCGCTTCTGAGGTCACCCGTGTCGCTCTCGAAGTCGGTACGCAGGGTATCTTGGGTGGCCTGGCCCGTGTCGAGGGTGTACAGGGAACATGGGCAGATTTGACTCGCAATGTGAACGTACGTCATTTTGGAAGCTTTCATTGGCATGCGTGCTGATGTGACGACGTCATACAGAAAGTAATCTCACGGATCAGGTGCGCTCGATCTCGGAAGTGACGAAGGCCGTGGCGCATGGCGATCTGTCGAAATTCGTCGATGTCGATGTGCAGGGAGAGATGCCCGATCTCAAGATGACCATGAACTCCATGGTGGCACCATTTTCTACGCTCGCCAACGAGGTCACGCGTGTATCCATCGAGGTCGGCACTGAGGGTATTCTTGGTGGACAGGCTGTTGTCGCAGACGTCCAGGGCATGTGGAAAGTGCGTCGATCCTCATTCATCCATTCACGCTCCTCAGGGCTGATTGATAACGTTGATGTTGTAGGTGCTGACGGACAACGTGAACCTGATGGCCATGAACCTGACCAACCAAGTGCGCTCGATCGCGGAGGTCACGAAAGCTGTCGCTGGAAGATCGGAGTCGATGTGAGAGGTGAGATCCTGGATTTGAAGGAGACTGTTAATGGGATGACGGAGAGTTTGAGGGTGTTTGCTGATGAGGTGATGAGGTTGGCAAGAGAGGTCGGGACGGAGGGGAGGTTGGGTGGACAGGCAAGGGTCACGAAGGTTGGTGGGACTTGGAAGGTGAGCAAATTTTGAGAAGAGGTGGCCTGTCTGCTAATGATGAAACATTGTGTAGGATTTGACGGATAACGTCAACGTCATGGCTGCTAATGTGAGCCCTTTCCTGTGACACCAGTTTCACGAATCTCACCATCGCTTTCTTATCAGTTGACGCTGAAAGTGCGGACAATCGCCGTGGCTACCACTGCTGTCGCGAAAGGAGACCTTACGCAGAAAGTCACTGATGTCTCGGTGTCTGGAGAGATCCTTGACCTTGTCAACACCATCAACATCATGATTGACCAGCTCGCCATATTCGCCGCCGAGGTCAAGAAGGTTGCTTGCGAAGTGGGTACGGAGGGCAAGCTAGGTGTCCAGGCTGAGGTCGGCAACGTGCAAGGGACATGGCAAGAGATCACGTACGTCGTCTATCCTATCTCAAACAATCGATCAGCATGCCAGTGACTCAACCAATCAAATCTTACTCTGTTGCAGAATGTCCGTGAACACGATGGCCTGCAACTTGACGACGCAAGTGCGCGGTCTGTGCGATCCGTGCCGTGTCCTTCAATGTGCAAGAGAAGGAGAAGAGGAACGGCAAGGAGGCGGACTGTTGGACCCAGCGAGTGTGAAAATGAATCCCGTGTAGTGTAAGATAAGTGAAGTATAAATTTTTTAAGCATTAGCAGTATTTTGTCAGGATATAGCCAAACCTGCTCCATGCTGGAGCGAGCTCCATCATGTCAGAAGTCGTGGGAACTCTTGCCCATTTACGTACTTGAGCACACTCAAATATTTAATGGTGTGTCTCGACAACAGTTGACCCTCCTAGACCTCATGCAACTGCCAAACATCTGAAGAAAGTGCTTATTCAGGGGAAGAGAAGTCTGAAAAATGATAGGGCTCAAGATATGGTGACGAGATTTGCTTCCGTTGCATCTGACTCGTGTGACCACCGCGGATTTGCTTCCGTCTGATGGATATACACAACATGTATTTGCGCACATCCTTCCAAGTCTCTGAGGCCAATAACATCATGGGTTGGTAAGTTCAAAGCCTCTTAATTCCTTTGCTACGTGTAGTTATCCTTGGACCTTCTGTGCTGCTTTGGCTCAACTTCAGAGCACAATGCCCATACCGATCATCTACCTCATCTTCGCGATTTCACTCATCTTCATTATTGCTTTCATCTTCACTGTTGCTTTCGTCACTGAATTTCACGTACAGCTCTTCGTCCGAGCTCAATTCTTGCTCCCGTATCGCAGCCAATCGCCTCTCAGCCTTGCTTTGACCATCTGCTTGTATCTCATGAATGCCGCCACCCGTCTGAAGCCCCTCCACTGTGTCTCCCCTCCCAACAAAACCTTTGTCCACCCCACCCATATAATAGTAGCCGTCTGGTCCAACTACTTCGTCGCCATTCCTCAACTCACGCAAATCTGGGAGCTTCTCCATCGGTTGTTCATCAGCTTCATCGAGGACGGCTTCGATCGCAAGCTGTACTTCATCCATGTCTTCCCAAGCCACAAACAGCTGTAGCAAATCATAGTAGACACCCCATACAGATTCCGAGTTAATTTCCGGAGATCCCAGGTCATGGTAGAACTGGCGAGCTAGCTTGTCAAATGCTGGAGGGACCAGCTGTAGAACTTGATTTTCTGGAGGTGCGTACAGCCTTCGCATTTCTGTTATTGCATTGGGATCCACGGTGACCTGGTATGTTTTCAGTATTATGTTTTTCACCAAGCTTTTCTTTGAGCCGCTCACCTTGAAGTTCAAACATCCATTCATATGTGCGTGCTCGAAGAGGATGTCAGGCCGGCCATGAGGGAGAACTTTGTTTTTGTCTGCTCGTGGAGCCGTGCTGTTGTGTCGGACCACCCAATCATCAAGCTCGCCCTGAAGCCAAGGTATAATGGTCCACCGGAACACCAAGCTATGACCTGACCGTTAACTTCATGGTGCGCTGTGTATTTGGTTGAATACGTACGTCTCTAATGGCTCGTCGGGATCATACCAGCCATTGTCAATCCCAACCTCAAGAATATTTTCAAACCCGGGGGTAAAGCGTCTCCGCATTTGCGACCAGGTGATCTCAGGTTTAACGTTCTTTTTAGATCGCATCCATCGGTGCTGAAGAGTTCCCTTCAATGAAGGATCATGGTAATGGCGTAAAGCAGTATGGGCATTGGCGATGCCATAGTTCTCCGACCCCGGATCACTTTGCGTCACAAGAGGCATGACTATGATGTGGAAGGTCAGCGCTAAAAGCTAGAACATGCAGGTATTTCATACATCCTAATTCCTTCACCACATCCAGATAGTAATTTGCAATTAATCGAGGATTTTTGTTTGTCCACCACACTCGGATGTAGAAGATCTTGCCGGTGAATGGCTCTATGCCGGTATGCAACCACAATCCAAACCGCTGCCACTTATCGTGCTGATCAAATGCCCATAAATCATTGACCCCAGCAGCCCAGAAACGTTTGCGTTTCAACTTCCTAGCCTTCCGTTGCTTGATTCCTTCGGGTTCGTACATCTGAAAGTAGGCATTTATCACCCTCCTGTGTTTGAGTCAGTTACACTAACCACAACACGCATTTACTATTCGCAGACAAATACCGTACTTTGGAACCTTCATTTTATGTTCTTTCTGCAAGTGCATCTTCATGTCGCGCTCTCCTGCCAATGGATAGCGCCGTCGGACCGCTGCAGCGGCTTCTTTGATGGAATCTACAGTGTGATGCTGTTGTCGAGTCCCTTGGTATCCCCATTTCTTCCGGAGTGACTTTAGTGTTGTGAGTCTTCGTTGGGCGGTCAGTACCAGAACGGTGCCGTTGGTAACATCCTCACCCTAGACCCCATCCATTTGATTTGAACTCCGGCAAATCCTTCAATAATGGCAACATTTCTGTGTCTCCAATGCCCATATGATAGTATCGGTCAATTTTTTCACGAAGCCACTCTTCTGGTGCTGGATAAATTGTACATGTAAGTAATGTCTTCAAGCTCGAATGTTTGCATAACCGACGGATTTCCAGATGTCCGTTCTTTCCGCGAGAATTGTTATTAACGCGAGGCATCACAACAGAGATGGCGTAGGACAGAGATTGTTCACTGTTCATCACGTGGATGACTCCGGAAGATCTGACTGCTTTGCGTATGTCTCCCACTAATTAGAACAACAGCATCGTCACTGATAGACATATTTTAGACTATATTCTAGATATACATCGTTTCGTTTTTTATTGTTAGGAGTCAAACCAATACAGTCTGCTGTGTCTGCTGTGTCTCCACAAGTATGGCGATGGCCGCATGTGGTTTCGTGCAACGGGTAATTCCAAAATTGTCCATCCGGTTCCGGTCCCTCCTCTCTTCTCCTTTCCACCATCACCGTCACCATCCCTCATATCTTAATATCATTCTCTCCCTTCAACACCTTCATTTAAGGCACTGTACAGAATCTCATTATCCGGCTTCTCAGATGGAGCGATTGGCGGCGATCTGGACGGAAGACTTAGCATCTAAGCACGACATAATTTGCCAAAGACCAGCCTGTGGGAAGGCAATACCTGCTGGTGCTCCACGACATTTTGTGGCAAATCAGAAGTCAGAGAGAGAAGGTAGAGTGGTCTGTACCCCATGCTTGGAGCACTACAAAGTTGCCCCAACTACGCGAAGAATCCCAGGTGCTTATCACCGATATTGCATCATCCTGATATTATTGACAAATGGGCAGTGTCAGACGAGACGACTGATACACCACCGTCTTCAGGATGTGAGTGTATTAAGCCAACTCTGGAGGCATTTGTAATAGAGAATGTCTGTTTTTCTCAGATGAAATGACCCACAACACAATAGATTCGGCGGCTCGGTTGAATCTTGTGGACACTGACGCAATTCGCCGCGGAACTAACGCTGCCCAGAGGGATTGTATGTTGCTTATTTAATTCTGAGACCCTCCGAGTCATCTGACAAGAGGTTGATTAGCGTCATCATCATCACAAGTTGTTAGGGTTAGCTCATCTATAAGACCTCCAATGGGACCTCCAGCTTCTATTCCCAATCGTACCATGGCGGTATACCCTCGGGGATCGCAGGGTTCACCACATGAACGTGCTACGTATCCAAATGAGTCTATGGGACAGCCACCTCCGCCGCCGCTGCGACACCCACCATTTCCAGGTCCCTCACCAGGTCCAGCACCATATGACGGCCGTCCTATAGTTTACATTCCGGGACAAAGTCGAAACCATCTCGGTCCAGGTTATACTGTTGATAGTCAATACCCCAGCTTCGCTACTCCTCAATATGTTCCAGACCCCGCATCTCGTGCCGTTGGTTATTCCCCCGATATAGTGAAGCATCGGGAAGCTACTGGCAACATGCGAAAGAAATCATATAAGAGTGTAATCAGTGAGGAGGTCACAATTCAGGTCGAAGTCAAGTATGAATCTGGCAAGCCTAAGGGAAGTTCACTTGGAGTGAGTATTATTAATAAATTGTTTCCTGTACCAATGTTCGCTCAATCGTTACTGCAGGGTATTATGGAGGGTATACATGGCGTTCCTGCACGCTCAACCGCCCGAGATTTGAAATTGCTACTGTGCAAGCAGCTCGAGGGTCAGATTTGTGCTGCGTTCAATGACAGTTATATTATTATGCCGAGTGATTTCATCATTCGTGACGTGTCATGGACCAACCTCGAGCAGATTGAAGCACCGAATGGCGCAGTCATTTATGCAAACTTTGTGAAGATCGGAAAAGGTGGGGAAACCATTTTCAAGGCACCAGCTGTCGGCAAGCCTTTGAAGCTGTACATGGTGATCTCATTGGAGGCCTACAATCGTGCTATGGGTTTGGCTGAAGAAGGTGAAGAGTTGGACGGACTCACAGAACCGGAGATTGTGAGTATCTACCAAAATTCTGGCCATCCATCGTTCACTAACTGTGGCATGTATTCCAGCGTGTAAATAAGTATCTACAGAGCATTATAACACCACGAACACGTCGTGAATCTGTAGGCAAATTGTTGATGTAATGTACTACGTATCTCATGCTAGGATCCAGAAGTCTCATGTTGGCGAGCGGAGATTTGTCGAAATGGAACCGAGTCAGAGGGTTGTTGACACCGATGATGTCACTGATAGGAACATGGGCATTATGGTAGGACATTGTTTTCGTTCACGATGCATAATGCGGCTCAACTGAAATAAATAGCTGAAACAAGTGGGATCATCTCGCTCTGTGTCCAAGGTTTCAGGTACGCAGGATGTCAAGGCATTGGCAAATGTTTCCCTGTCAAAACATGTTTCTACCGCAAACCAGATCTCAGTAAGTTTCTTTCTTATGCGTAGCTCATATGCATTAATCAGGTGGTTGTGCCAAGGCATCGACTCATGAATCGGTTGCGTCTGGGGGTTCAGGTCTACACCAAGACCCTTCAGCGGATGGCGATACCAGCGCTCCGTCAACACCGCCAAAAAGGCATCGTTCCGTGAGTTACAAGTTGCTGATGGTTACCAAAAACTCAATGGCACATTCCACCCAGCTACCTGGCCCTGATTCTCCCCAACAATCCCCTCCGAAAAAGCAACCAAGGACAAGCGGAATTGAATATCGCTCTCCAGATGGGCAAAAACTCCAGCGTGCATTGACTTCACAACAAACTGCACACGATGCTTCGTCGTCTGGTATGTTCGCATATTTTGGCAACAGTATTTTAACTGATCCATTGCACGTCTTGGTTATGTAGGGCGTCTACGATATACCATTGAATTCTTCATAATTCCTGTCTGTGATCTCATCTCCCTCCTTGAAACTGAGGAGCTTGCTTGTGCCGATTTTACGTCAAACCCGATCAGCGGAACTTTGGTTGTGCACTCCAATCATCTTCTCGGAGCGCCAGGTGCCTTCAAGACGGCGCATCCCGGGGAGCTCACCCTCCAGCCTCTTCCAGATTCAGGATTTGGGTCCACTTCAAACCTTAACGTGGCTGCTAAGCACATTTACCACACCAAAAAGCATGGGAAAGTTTCATCCAAACCCCCCAAATTTCTTCGATATCCACCTCCTGATGAAATCAGACACAGCACGAAGGAGGGCCAAGCATTATACTGGGCAACATCCCTACATATGTTTACCTATACATACATCAATAAGGTTCTTGGGAAAGCACCCGCGCCACCTCCGTTTAACATCCCGCAACTCCAGTGGGTCAGAGGGGGGATTGCGTTTACCATTCAACAAGACGGTCGACGTGGTGGTTGTTATATTATTGAAGAACTGGTCGACAGTTCAAAATACGGGCCATTCATTAAATATATTCATAACAGCTCCGCAACTCCGGTGGAGGGACTCAGCGCTAGCGAAACAGATATTGCCTTATTTCTATGTTTCACGCAGCATGTCCAGTGGAACAAAACTGGTGGACAAGTGTTTATTTCTGACTTCCAAGGTGACTATGCCTAATTTACTTTTTGCGCAAACATCGAACTTAACAGGTATTCAGGTGCCGGTCCTTTCCTTTCAGACCCGCAGATTATGACGCATCCGCAAGTCTCTCATGAATTAGAATTACAATATTGACTGATAGAATTTTTACAGATCTGTCGGCAACATCTTTTGCGATGGAAACGTTCCGGAGTTGTTTGACCAGTTTCCAAATCAACATACATGCAACAAATACTGTGATTGGTTTGACTTGACGTCACATCCACCCACGCCTATGATTGCTCAGTCAGATTGATACACTGATTTAACAATACTAGTGAGTTGTCTCAATTTTGAAACATCTTGCATGCAGGGTTCATACAATGCAGGCTCAACTTGACTACACTTGTTGCTCGGTTTTCCAATGATTCACGGCATTTAACCTTCAGTGCCAGTAGTCGTAACACTATTGCGCTTTCCCATACTATTACTTTCAACAAGTAAAAGTCTCTCAAAGTATTACCATTCATTGTTCTATTACACTGTCATTGACTTTAGATACCCTTAACATCAATTTCGTGAATTTTGTTACCTTATGTTTCCTACATTTCTTTTATAGTTGTAACCCTATTTTACGCTTTCCCATACTATTACTTTTAAAAAGCACAAGTCTCTCAAAGTATTACCATTTCATTGTTCTATTACATCGATTTCATTAATTT
This sequence comes from Rickenella mellea, assembly GCA_004355085.1. Taxonomy (NCBI): domain Eukaryota; kingdom Fungi; phylum Basidiomycota; class Agaricomycetes; order Hymenochaetales; family Rickenellaceae; genus Rickenella; species Rickenella mellea. The sequence goes on from ML170206.1 coordinate 224,388, forward strand.
TTGTCACCTTATATTTCTTACATTTCTTTTATGTTGATCACAGACTAGAGGTCTCGTGTTGTGTTCAGCTACCTAGGCTCGCATATGCCGTGGCTGGATTTCAATGTACATATTTGATACCAGATTTCCTGAGCATGAATTGTTCAAGACAAATAAGCTCTTCGTGGACAATCATCTGCTTGGTAGATCCACACAGAACTTCGAGACTCGATCCAATAGTAGGGACAACCTCCACAATAATGCTGGTAGGCTCGCAAGGCTTTGCAGTCAAGCCAGTGCTACGAAAAGAGTATTCAGCATCAAAAGCGCCGTACGCACACTCAACTTGGTGCACCACAGACGTCTGGCTTCTAGAGTCATTGGACTAAGCCGTCTGAATAATGATCCGGGATCTGTAACATCTGTTGCAATCTCCATTAGAATAAGCAGTTAGAGTCATTGCGTCCGGTTTAATATAATCAATCAAAGCAGTGACCCACGTAAGCCACGGTTGTCCTAAAATTGCGTCGTACTTGGAGTCATTCGGAGACACAAAGAATGGTCGAACCAATGCCGATGCCCGCCGATCTTTATTGGAACATCGCAACAGCAACCTAAAATTGAAACAGAAGCACCTGTCTGACAAATTATCATTGTCTGAATTGTCAGAATAAGCATCAAAAGCATCCACTGCAAACTCAGCTTCGGCTTCGGCTTCCGCGAGAACGAGATCAATCGGAGGAGGGGAGTCTTTGGTAAAGTCAGCAGGTGCAGTCTGACCGGCAAGTTTTGCTTTGTTGAGAGCGTGTTCTCGGAACCTACGCTTGATGGACCGACGAACATCCTTGGGTAATCCTCAATAAAAGGCTATATCTCTAGCCGCTGTAGTGATCTGTCCTTTCTGGACCAAGGCACTTGACTGACTCAAGAACTTGCGCGTATACTTATCTAGATCACTGCGCGTTTTATACGAACGCGACTTCTTGATCCACTGATTAAACTTTGATAAGAGACCTTTGGTTTGTCATCGCTAGAGGCATAGAGTTGTTTAAGACGCGAAACAATCTTGGTCCAGTCCAGAGTAGTGGAAGAAAATTCTGTAAGAGACTCCAGAGTGCGACAGACTTTACGACCAACGTATCGAAGAACAGATGCGCATTTCTCCTCGTCCATGAGACCAGCGGACTTAGAGACTGCCTCAAACTCTTGAATAGATTGGGTAAGATGTTTTCCGCAGAAATGAGATGCGTTCTAACTATAGGCCCGTTCGCGCGTACCATAGTCGCGAACTTTTTTTGACCCCGGGTAACTCCTTCACCTGGGCTCCGATCATCCCCGTTTCTTCGCAGGCCTTTAGACACCCTCAAGAACTACCTCTCCATCGATTTTCGAGTCCCAGGTCGCAGTGGTTCGTCGTCGTCGAGGATACGAAGGGAGGGAGGGAAATTGTCGCGAGTTGTCACGCAATGTCACGCGTCGTCGTTTGGGGTTTTGTATCGCAGTTCTTCAAAATCGCGACGGATTCCTTTGTAAACTCGTAGGATTAGTGTTCTAATATAACGTATAAGACCACTCGAAAGAATTGAGCTGAACGGTTGCCGTTGTGGAGAACGATCGAGACGAAGTTGTGGCCAAAAGTCACGCTTGTGGACAACATCGCCGACGACGTGGAGCACCGTTCACTCAAGCAATTCACTTCAAACTTCGTAGGAGGGCTCTAGGATACATATCGAATGTTCTGTAAAGAGGAGGTGACCTACACGCCCCTCATTGTGCCTCGGTGAATAGGAGCCTGCTCGTCGTCGTCTCCGATGTGGAGCTTCTAAATGTGAGGGAATCTATTTCATATTTCGTACAGCACATTCTATATCTTATAAAAACATTCTGACAAGATATCTAAGGATTTGATTGAGTGGAAGGTGCTGGACATTGTACGACTCGATGTCCACGCGCACTTGTGACGACGACCAAACTCTTCCTCATACCACGACGACCACAACCGACCGACCCTCCACAACTCTCCTGGCGACTCTTT
>ML170207.1:0-10263 GCA_004355085.1 Rickenella mellea
GGTGAGCACGAGTTCATCTGTGGGTAACCCGGACTTGTACCCGCGGATCTTCTCGTGTCTGAAGTGGCAACCAGGATCCGTAGTCTTGCGGCTGTGCTAGCACCCGTACCGTACGGATCCCATACTCACGGGTTGTGTGAGTACTCATGGGTTTTTCAAACCCACGAGTACCTGCAGGTTACTTGCAGGTACTCGTGAGTGTATCAATTTTTCATTACTACATTTCTATCTACGTGTTCACATTCCTGCGCAGAAGGCGCTTCGAAGTCGACTCCACCGAACTTTGATTACACAAAGTCGAACGTACCCATAGGCGAATCGACCAGCAAGCAACCTTAATTGTCTCCCCTCTTCACTCTAACACCCCAACTGAAATGCATTTGACCCTTGTGGTCGTCGTTCGATTGTGATGGGCTGCATACGGATGGCGGATGGTTGGTGAACAGAGTTTGTTGACGCTCGACATGACCTACAAAGCAAGACATAGCATGTTAGTACTCAAATCAAGTAACCATACTGTTAAAAAATTACCTGGATATCCAGAAGGGCCCAGTCGACACGGGTGTTAAGAGAAGAGAGACATTCGTTCTCGCGAACACTTGCCGAGTTGAGAGAAGACATTGTTGATGCGAACGGTGGCAACGCCGGCTGCATGCAACGCACATTGAAGGTACATCTTGATCGGAGGATCGGCGAGGGTCGGCGTAGACAGAGTGGGAACGCTAGCATAGTCAAGTCTGAGTGAACTAAATGGTCAGTTGGACTGTCAGTAAGTTTAGCAAAAGTCCGAGCAAACCTGTACGTCCATCCACTCTCCATCGCACCAGAACCAATCCTTCATACCCTCAACTCCTCAATCTGACACCACGGCTGAGTTCCGATTGACTGTTGCGGTCGTCGATGGATCGTGATAGCCCGCCGAGGGATGGTTGGGAAGTGAGGCTCAACAGAGGCCTGTAGGAGTCGAAACAACGCAGATTAGCACCAAAAAACACACATAGATACAACCGATCACTCACCTCGGCACCCCGAACAACGGATGGAGAGTGCGGTGGCGTGTTACCTGTGTTGTTGAATCTAAAGGATTTCTTTGTCTGCGGAGGTTGGAGACGCGTCGTGGCGGGATGGAGGGTGGCCATCGTCGGGAAGTGGGTGAGGTGGAGGATGGGTGAAGAGAGCAAAAGGAACGGAGGTCGCTGTCGACGTTGACAATGACGGCGAGGAAGTGTCGATCCATTTGTGTTGTGGTTGGAGTCAGAATTAAGTGCATCCTTTGTTTGTACCCTGTGGCGCAACACTTTGCTTGAACGAAATCAAAGACACAGATATTCAATGACACCACTATTAATTGATTTATCGGTCAGGAATATATTGAATGATCTCCTACTGTGCTTCCGAAATGTTTAAGTGCCTTCGAAGTGAGTCAGAAGCTTAGAATGAGTTATTGTCCAAAAGCGAAGGACAGATTGCCACTGCATACTGATTTTGGACGCACAATCGTGTCAAGCACTTACCTCCACGCATCAAATTCCTCTGCATCATTCCAAAAATCGGTAAAATTCTTTTTTGGCATCCCAACCGTCTTCGTTCATATATAGAAGCTCAAAAGAATTTTATTCGGCGTAGAACGAGCTCAAGACCATTTGCCGATATCAAGTGTGACCATGCTTTGGCTGTGTGTCACGCCATGTCACGTGTGTTCATCTCTCCATCAACAACCACGTCGTCGGCCTCTCGTCGCCATCCACGCCCATTCGACCATCCGCAACATCGCGAAAACATCCCAAAGGATGTTGGCTATCAAAATCTTCAATTTTCGTGGCCATTTCGGGCTTGGATGGATGGGATTGAAGGTGGAGATCACCGGGAGGACTCGAGCGAGGATACCATGGCATTGGCGACGGTAAGCCGCCAATTACATCAGGAAACTGACATCTACTCTCAAAGCACTATTAGAGTGAAAAAGTAGGCTAAAGTGGCTATCACATAGTCCCCTCTTTCAGAGTGTGCCATAGTGGCCAAAGTGCCAAAGTGTCAAAGTGTCAAAGTGCCAAAGGTGTGTATAGTGTCATTAGTGCCATAGTTGCACAGCACCAAAGCTGTACAGAGTACCAACAGTTCTCATGTCTAATGACATTTCAGTCATTAAATTCAATTCAAAATCAATATCAGCCAAAACCAACAGTTATTGCTGGCAATTTTCTGAGTGATCTGCTTGCTATTTGGAAGAATTGTGCAACTACCTAGTCAGATGTCATTTGAATCTTATATTATGCACTATTCTCTATTACCCATCAATTTTGTATCAAAGCAGTGATAACTAATATTTGCCTGGCTGCTGCTAGTGCATGCATGGCTCCACAGCTCAATAGAACCCCATAAGAGCTAAAGCCATATCCACAAGTAATGTTCTGTTCTTCTACTGGCTGCACCCTCACAGACATAATGTCAGCCTAAGCATTGACCATAATTCCACAAACAAAATATTTATTGTATATACCAGCCCTTTTATTGTACACAAAAATCATCTAGCTGCTACAAGTATCAGACCTGCATCACCCATCTGGTACCCTGCTGGAGAGGATGTGCAGAAAGAGTGTCATAATCAGTGGCTGAGTGACCCAGGCATTGACAGAGGCAGGACAAATAATAATCAACAACAATGTGGCAAGACAGCCCACACAGTCTGTCTCGCCACATCAGAACAAACAACAAACAACAAACCTGTGGCGAGACAGACTGAGTGGGCTGTCTCGCCACATGAGAACAAACAATAAACAACAAACCTTTGGCACAGACAGCCCTGCCTGTGGGAAGGAGGATGCACGAAATTCTGGTTTTGACGTTCGGACGATTGTAGTGCAGACAGTAGGGAGAGCCGAGGATTTCTCGTCGAACTCTTCAATGGTGCCAGAGGTTGAGCGTATGGACTGTGAGCGGGAGGGTGCAGGCAAGGTGAGGTGGTGTTGAGTTCATTCACAATCAATATTTGCGCTCCACAACCGGCCGATCCCTTCATCAGCTCTCTCTCCCTCCAAACCACCAAAAAAAAGACTGGGAACGAACCTCTTCCGCCAATGCACCTCCATAACACTCCTACACACACTGATCCACCTCTCCACAACAGCCAGCAAGAACAGCCCAATGCACGCTGCGCCCATTGCACCAGCGGACTGCGGCACCCAGCCGAGGAACCAGAGCATGTCGCCTGGTGTGAAGTGGAGGTAGACCATCATGTGGCCTGCGGCGAGGGACCTAGGTGGGTCGTTAGCATTTGGCGGGATATTGTGGAGGATGGGGGAAGGGAAGGGAGAGGAGGGACATACATGGGTCCGTCCATGCTCATGTCCATACCATTGTCATGCGCGAAGACTAGGAGGCGAGGTCGCTAGCGTTGCGAGTAACGCAATCATCGATGTTCTCGACATAATACTCATGATCTCTATCTATCTTTGTAGTGCTTCCAATTCGTCTTTGTCTTGCCTTTTCCTTCGCGGAGATCACAAAGTACCGGATCGTCCTTGCTATCAGCGGTGGTATTGATATCAAGCTATTGAGACCCGTCAGCTTGTGGACATTCTGGCTGCCAGGATAGAGCCAGAAATGCAGAGGAGAATGAGAAGAAAGATGGGAGATGGGAAAGTGAAAGAGTGCAGGAATGCACCTATTGCGGCAACAGCTGAACTGGGCAACAAATTTGAAGAGGGGATTGAAAAAAATTCGGCAATGTACCAGCACTGGTTGTCCTACATGGAATTTCTTGAGCGTCTCCTGATCCCTCGCACCTGAAATCCTGCGCCTGCCTCAAAGCCACGCACAAGTCAGTAGATCATTGTCTGCAGCCATGTGCCCCACACCATGCCCCTCTCAAGACAGGTAAGACATTCTCACATAGTCTGCAACCGCTCAAAGCTGGACCTAAAAGTCACTAAAATCTCAAATGAGAAGGACACCACTTATGTCAACGGCAAGCTGCGCACCATTGGCGAAGGAGCAGTACTTGTTATTGATGTGCTGCGCCCAGGATTGTGACAAGTAGGATGAATGTTGCTTGGCCAGCGCGTGGGTTGCGGAGGTACTAGAAAAAAACATCGGGGAGGTGGTCATTCATGGTTTTTCTAGCGCAATAGTTCAAGGGGCTAAAAGGTGCGTAGACAAACCTGTATGCATTTGATAGCTGTTTTCTCTTCGACGACGACGGTGGCGGCGTCAATGTTCCAGCCCAACACAACCAACACGGCCGTCTCGTACTTCCTTTGCGTCGGCATGCACAGATCCACGCACACCCTCTTACAACTTCAACCCTAAATGATGGCGTGGGTGGGTGATGTGGAAGGACAATGGATAGTGGATGAAAGGGAAGAGAGGAGCATGATACACGCAGACTCCGATTCCTGGTTATTCGGCATCTGCTTCGCGCGACTTGGGTCTGAATGCAAGGACGCTACCTTGCACTGAGCTAAAAAAAAATCATACTCACATACCCATTAGTTCTGATTTACAATTTTAAACTTCAGAAACACGGGGTAAAGGAAGGGGTGGCATGAGAAAAGAAATAGAACGCACCACTCCACTCCACTCCTCAGGCGTCCACGCCTCCTCCCTCAAGACCGTTTTCTTCATCTCATGCAAATCATGCGTATCACTCAGCCTCATGCCCGCCAGCTCGTCTTTTCATTGCGCGTGAGTTTTCGGAGTGCTTGCTGCTTGTCAATGTCACCGCTTTCCTATACGGAATATAATTGGTGGTGATGTAAGGTGTGCATGGGGAAGGATAAGTTATCGACTTACAGTTCTCTGTATTCCTCAAGATTGCCTCCCTAAGCAACAAGTTCTGCTGGCTCGCTTGCCTCGTCGCATCTGCAAATAAATATCCTCATTATATTTCTACTTGTGCGCGCAAGCACTCGTTGCGAGTCACGAGTCATACAAAAAAAGGAGATAAGGGTGAAAAAAACAAATCCAGTTGTCGTCATGGAATGCAAACACATCCCTCGCAGCGTCCGCAGCCTTCTGCACAGCCTTCGAATCCCCCTGCAAGCCCGCAAAGTGATCCTCCTGCTCTCTCCGAGTCGTCGCCTTACGCACGCTCACCTGTGTCGCTCCATCGTTCTTGACCCTGCGCGTCGGATGCGTGACCTTGCTTTCTGCTGCGATCAGCTCCGGTTTCTATCTGGATCATAACTATCAGTTTTCCCTTCTCGGATATCCCCTGTGCGCGGAAAGACAAGATAAAGGGAGTTGGAAGGAGAGAAAGGAGAAAGTACACGCCTCTGAATGGCTTTCTCCACCTTCTTGATGTTCTTCTCGATTGGCTTGAATGTCCGAGCATGCTATCAACTGTGTAACATGCGCATCGTCAAGCACTTTTTCATGCACGGCTTGCTCTTTGTACAACCCCGCAAGTGTCTTGTTCTGCTTCGTTATTGACCGCGCGGTGGATGTAAATGTTCTGCTCAACGTTGTAGTCTTCTACAAGTGGCATTTGAGGATTGTCTCATCAGTAGTGACATGATGGAGGTGGCAATTATAGGTAGAAACGCACCGGCTCCTGCACCAACTCTCAAACCTCTACGCTTCAGTCATCTGCTCCTTAAACATCTTGATCTCCCTTGCGGAACCCTTCTTCTTATTAACGCTCTCCGTCGCAATCTCTCCGCCACCTTCGTTGTACCCAGCGAGCTTGGATGATCTACTGATTTGGTCAATGAGCCGGCCGAAGTTCTTGGGATATTGCGAGCGAAGTGTTCGACATCACCCTCGAAAATAAGCTTCCGCGAAAATGCAGTGTTTTGCAAGGACGGCGGTGTAGGCCCGCACTTAGGTGTCTTGGGATCAATTTGGTACTGGCTAGCTCCGGATGTTGATATCCTGTAATGTTTCCAAGATATATATCAGAGGGATGGACTCAAGGGATGGAACTGACGTTGGTTGGAAGTGCAAATCCTTCTTCCAATTCGTGACCATCCAACTATTTCAGGTGATTGAGGGGCGATTGCAATCCCGCTTCACTAAACTAAACGCTGAAGGCCCACACACACTATTTTTGTCTCTAAGTTCCCATATTAGCGTCAGGGCAGCGAACTCAGCACTATGACCTTCGAGCGTCGGTGCACCAATGTTCGGCATCGTCTTCTTCAACTTGTGCGGGTTTAACCAGCCTGGTTATAAGCATCCCGAAGAGTAGCGAGGTGAAGTCTGCCTATCTTCTCATTGGGCGTGAGTGTGTGGAGAGCTCGTCGATGGCATGCTGAGTTGACGACACGATGTTGAAGAATGAACAATGGTCACGTGTCATTTTAACTTTAGGGTCAGCTCGCATGGACTCCCAAACGCAATAAAGGGAACTTTTGTCATCATCCTAGAACCAGTTCTCCCACTACTTATTAGCAATGTATGAGCTCAGGCATCAATAGTTCAAACATGCGGTGACAATTTCCCTTCCCATTGACCACAGAATTGTGACAATTTTGAACGACGAACATCCCTCCCGGCTGTCCCCACAGTGCTTGAGAACGTGCTAATGTATTGGTATTGTGTGTAAAAGTACAAAGAAAAAAAGAAATCTGGACCACCAGTAGTCTACGCGCGTACTGTGTTCATGGAAAGAGCTGTCAACGGACGATTGTCAATAGAGATGCCTGTAGCCGCTGATCAGCAACATTACAAAGATCGATGAAATTTTTTTGTCTTACTTATTGTTGCGTTGGATGCCTTGTAAATACCAACGAGTCAATGGCTTTGTTCAAACATGTCATTTCTGAAATGGCGTGAGATGTTATTCTCCAATTGCCATGCCTCATACCTCGAGGATAATAAATAAACTGCACGCTCTGCGTCCGATCCTTGATGTAATTGGCGACAATGGACACGTTCTGGAAATCCAAGTGGCGTCGATGGCATCCATGGAATACAACGGAGTAGGCTATTGAATAGAAAGTGCTGAGAAGGACACTATATGATTAACATCACCTTAAACATGTGAAGGGCGAAAACCAATGCTTCGACGGCCTTCTCGAACTTCACAGCATCCTTCTTGGCTTTAGCTTTGTTGGCCTCAGCCTTTGTAATTCTTCGAGCGCTAATGTGATGTGTAGTTTGATGCTGTCAACTTTGGATTTTCGCGACAACAGCTTGGCACCACCGATGTCAAGAACCGTCTTCTCCAAATCTTGAATGGCCATCTCAATCACGCCAGACTCTTTGTGCAACCTGTCAAGTTCCTTCGTGGATGCCGCAATGTCCTTCTCCAGTGTAGCAATACCAGCTGATCACCGGCGTCGGGCTTGCTTTGCGATATGTGAAATAGATATATTCAGATATTTGCTTGGGACGAGACTTGCCAAAACTTACTTGAGATCTCGAACACATTGTTCGGCTTCTGCGATCCATTTGGCACCAGTCTGGATATTGAATTCCGCTTTTGTATTGCCATGTCAATTTGCGGAATACTCTTCGTGAGCCGTCAAACTGTGTCTCGAAGTCCTTGAACTCGGCAAGCACTGAGTCTTCGCTCTCCTTTTCGTATCGCCTCAGAACCTCAGGCTGTACTGTGTCTTGGAACTTGAAGGTCATCGCTCCCTTGGCAATGTGGGTTCCGTCACCAGACATGATCCCTAACATATCAATGAGTTGCCCTGTCAATGTAACAACGCGCCACCTCCTTTGTCCGAAGACAATTCAATTTGCTTGTCATTTGCAACGAGAGTGTTGCCAACAGCTTGAAGAATGCCGGAGCAAACCTAGTCTCCTTGGGCTGGATAAGTTCAAACAATAAGGGTACGTTCTCGGGAGTGGCAATCTTTTCGAGTCCGTTGGTCTGCGAGAGCCTTTCCAGAATGATGAAGAACGGTCTTCCAACCCTCTGCTTGCGCAGTTATTCAATGCATGCTTGTCCTTGCTCGACGGAGTCAACGATCAGGTCGTTCAACGCTAGACATGCGGTTGTGATGGCGACTTCATATTTTTCGGCAATCGTTCCAAGATTTCCAAGTTGATCTCAATTCAGAAAATCCTGAGCAACGCTTTGAATTATAAGAAACGCGTCTTACCGACATGGAATCCAGAAATGCGAGCGGTATCTCGAAGTTTTGTCAAGCTATTGAAAATCTTCCCTTGAGATGTGCTCGCAGCTTGTGATGCCTTGGCTTCGGCTTTCTAGAGAGAGAGAGAGAGGAATTTGCCTTTCCTCGAAGTTCTTCTATCTTCTTTTGTAAGTCCTAAGGAGAAAGCGTCAGTGGCATTCACGACGTGAAGTCTCATGACGCGAACTGTTGCTTTTTCTCACCAGCCCTCACGACTTCCTTGAGACTGCTGTGATTCTCTTTCAACTCTTGGAGTTCCGCCGTCTGCGTATAGTCCATCAGTATTCAAAATAATCTATAACTCCGTGAAGACGTACCTTCGCGTCAAGATCTCCTGCAAGATGGCGAGCGACTCTTGGGCTTCACTGAGGTTGTTCTTGACAAACTCAGCCTTCTTTGCCAACGTGTCGAGCTCGCTGAGTGCGACGTCTACCTCAGCATTCTTCTGGTTGAGTTTAGCTGTCCAGGGCTGAAGTTCCTTCTGCTTGACCTCAATCTGGTCGTGGAAGACATGCGTCATATCTGAAATGAAGAAGTTCGAAATCATTGCGCCACAATCTAAGTAAATTTATAGCACACCTTAGAGATTGTCTTGGATGCCTTCGAGTACTTTCTCCTCTTTCTCGAGTGAGGATTCCTGCTCCGCATGCTTCTTTTCTTTCTTGATCTTCTCGGCGTTGGTCTCTATGAAACACAAAGACTCATCCTTAGCTTTAGAGTCCTGCAAAAGCCCGTCAACCATCTGCCGCACAAAGATTCTCAACCGACCACATACCTCTTGCAATGATTTTTTCAGCATCCTTCCCTTGCGCTCATCGAGGTTCACTTGCTGTTTCTCGTGGACAGCGATATCTTTGACAGTTTGTGCGGCGGCCGCTTTTACTTGCTGCAAAATATTTTTGTAAGAGACGAACGTCATCAGGCAGACAAGCAGACACCTCCTATGCCGCACCACACTCTTCAAAATGCTTTCCCAGCAATTCACAATGGGTGATGTCATCTTCATTTCGCTCAGCCTCTTCGGCGAGCTCGGTCTCAAGCGCCTCCTGTGCTCACGATATGATGTGTAAGTTCATATTCAGGCCAGGAAGAATGTCAACGCACAATAGCGTTCACGAGATTCTCGTCAGTCATTAGGCACTGCCAAAGACTCCACTGATACCATCTCGAGAACACCCTCACGTGGTCATTCTGTAACCGCAAGAAATCCTCCGCCTCGCATTTCTTGTCTTCCAGGGCATCCTTCTTGCGTTCGACGATACGAAGCCAATTGAGTTTCTCGGATCGCACCTCTGCGAACTTGTCGAGTTCAACGAGAGCTTCATCGAGTACTTGGACATCCCAATGATGTCCTCTAAATACTCTGGAAGGCCGTCTTCATGCTCGGAGGGTGCTTTGGGTTTCATTTGAGCGATGGATTCGACTTCGCCCTGTTATTTATTTGAATACAACAACTCAGTTTCATTTGGAAGGTCTCACCTGAGAATCAAGAAACATTTGTAACCCAAGTCGATTCCACACCCTTGAGAAAAGTGATGACTTCCGTAAAGCTGCAAGCGCCCGTTGATGGCGTAATTGCTTGAGTTGCTCTTGTACGCCGTTTGAGCAACGAGTTGTGAGTTTGGGACAACTTTGTACGCATTAGGGCCAGGCTGTGGACCAGGCCAATAAATTTGACCATAAGATATCATGAAAATAAAACTAACCAAGTCAACTACTTCCCTAAAATGCACCTCGACAGAACACTCATCGAGATATCTTGCAGAATTGTGGATGAATTCGGAAAGTTTGCCTTGCCGCATCTTCGATGCACGGTATCCGAAGACGAACAGCAACACGTCAATCCTGTTTGACTTCCCTGAACCGTTGGGACCGACGATAGCGAAGAAAAACTGACATTATACATTAATATCGCCAGAAGATTCTCAAGTAAAAGGACTTAACTTACTGAATGGTCCTATGTCTTGTCAACCGGCGTAACTCTTGAAGTTAATAAGGGACATCTTGTAGATGACCAACCGAGATCTTGGTCCTTGTGGCTCTTCAGGTATTTGTAGTTTCGAATGGGCGGTGTTTGAGTCGTCAAGTAGAGAATGTTCAGGTTCTTCGATGGATATTTGTGTTAGTTGTATGCCGGGTTGCAGTCACACTGTCACACTTTAGTCACAACCTTAGTTAG